>JBAMBJ010002757.1:0-27105 GCA_037043495.1 Drosophila recens | reverse complement strand
AGCGTATAATTGTACAAGTTAAATGAAGAATTGTTTAAACAACGATGACGATAACAATTTTGGGCCAAAGACAAACGAAAAGAAGAAGAAGAAGAAGGAGGAGAAGAGAGAACAGAAGCAGAGCTGCAGGAACAAACGCTGCGCAGTCGCGCGTGCTGCAAACCCAAAAAAGTAAAGAAACTAAAAGAAAACTTAATGAATTAGTTAACAATTTGCCACAAATTAGAAAATATGTTTGGTTAAAGGGCAGAAGGGAGAAGTTGGGCTAAGGGGTAAGTGTATAGGGGGTGAGGGATAAGGGTGAGGGACTATGGGTTGTGTAGTCCTCAAACTGGCGAGTCAGGGTCAAACCTTAGGGCACCCAGCACGCCATGACCATAAATCTTAATTGTCGACGCAGGCAAGCGAAACCGTCGACAACGCGACGTTGGCGCCGCTGCCAGCGACGCAGCAGCGTTTTTTATTTTTTGGGCGGCATCCGTCGTAGCCAATGATTCAGTCAGACGAGTGGGTTAGTCAGCCAGCTAGCCACTAGGTCGGTTGACGGGTTTAGCGAGCGTGTGCGTCTTAAAATTATATCGCTACTCGTTCGTTACTCGCTACACGTCCTTGTCGCTAGGACTTATTGAGCGAGTGTTTGGCTCTGAAATTGCCGGACAAGTGATTGAATAAAACGCCGGGAACTTAACAAAAAAAAAAACACCGTGTCGCGCTTTAATATTAACTCGCTACTCGTTACTTTAACTCGCTTCTTTCCCTGTCTTCAGGACAAACTGAGCGCGTGTTTTCTTTTAAATTTGCAGTGCAAGTGAATGAATGAAATGTCGTGAATTTTATTAAAATAACTTGCTACTCGTTACTTGCTACTCGCTACTCGTTCTTGTCGCCAGTTCTAATTTAGCGAGTGTTTCGTTTTAAATTTGCAGAGCAAGTTAATGGATAACATGCCGTGAACTTTAATAAGAAAGCACACGGAACAAAAACCAAATAGAAAAGAAATCTAACAAAAAGGCAGCAAAACAACAATTCTAATACCACACAAAATACCAAAAAAATTACCAAAAAAACAAACAAAAATACCAAGCGACAAAACTACAAGAAAAGGAAACCAAAATAAAAATACGTTTAATTGAATATGAACTGCGGTGCACTGCGCACGGTCAACGACGAGGCGCAGCTGCAGACGTCGCAGCAGCAGCAGCGCAGTAGGCAGCGACTGCAGCAGCAACAACAACCACAACAACAACAACAACAACAGGATCAACTTCAGCTGGAAACACAACGCAAAATGCATTCAATGCCACGCACTCCAACGCAGCAGCAGTCGACGCTGCAGTCGCAGTCGCAGTCGACGCCGGCGCAGTGTCGGGCCGTTGCCATGGAGCAGCCGCTGCGGCGCAGCACAATGCCGCGTGGGCGTGGCCTCGCCTCCTGTTTGCGCGGCGAACGGGACGATGCGCCAACGCCGCCCATACACGACGTCCACTGCGAGCTGCAGTTGCTCTATCAACAACAACAGCAGCAACAACAACAACAACACCTGCAGCAACAACAATTACAATTCCAATTACAACAACAACAACAGCAGCAGCAGGATCAGCTGCAGCTGTGCAGCGGCGGCAGCAGCAACGGCAGCGCCATCATGCCAGCGGCAGCAGCGCTCGAGGCAGCGGGCAGCAGGAGTAAGTAAACTGAGCACACGTTTGTAAGAAAGAGACAGAAATAGACAAGCAGAGAGGGGCATAGAGAGGGGGAGAGGAAAAGAGCAGCTTAGAATTTATATTTACGCATTTAACATTGTGTGTAAATGCAGTGAAGTTTGCATGCATCGATAAATTGTTATCGATAGTGAAGTTAATGTGTATCGTTTCGCTTGTGATCGATATTTTATTATCGAATCGATTTATGATGGTCATAACAATTATTTGTATTATTACCAAACACAACAATCGATTTTCTATCGATAACGATTTTTAATTAATAATCGATTAGTTTGACATTTAATTACTAAAAGTATATCGATGCATTACAGCGGCTTTCAATTAGCTATCGATATCAGAAGATGTAGTTGAGGGTCTATTTGTGAGAAAATTAGGGATAGAGAGAGAGAGAGAGAGATAATGAAAGTGCATGTTTATTGTACAGACAAATTACAGTCAAACTACAAACTAAGAAAATGAATAAAAAATAATTCATACTGCAGTAAAAAGTGCCTGAAACTGATTTTATATTTGGCAAGAACTACAGCTTGACTAAAGTTGCAAATAAATAAATAAATAATAAAATATGACTTAGTAACTTATATTTCAGTGTAAATTATTTAGCACTAATGAAGTTTAAATAAAGTTGTACATAATGAATGAATAATACTCTACAGTTGGAAGTCAACAGTAATCTATATCAGCGGTGGGCACGCATGGGCTCCGGGAGCTAGCGGATGCTCCCAACTTTACTTCTGCCTATTCGGGGCCGTAAAATCACTCAAAAGACTCGCAAGCAAAATAACAAAATTGACCAACTCGATTCAAGTTAAAAAATAAAACATTTAGTGTTGAAAAATTATTCATATTACAATTAAATATGTAATGTTTTAAGCTAGAAAATATTCAAGTTTACACTTTAGATATGCAAATTCTAAATCTACAATTTAGGTGAAATTAATCCAAGTCAAATAGTATACATAGAAAAATAAAACTTATACAAAAGTTTTCGTTTAAAATATGAATTATAACTAGCTATGACTTATGAGGAATAATTCTATGTGCAGTGATAGTGATAGAAGAAATTGTAATTATAGAAAGATAGATAATTATTGATAGAACTGTATAACTGTAGGCTATGCAAAGAGAGCGAGAGAGAGCCGACTGGAGAATCGTATATCTTACGACATGTTTGAGGTGTCAAACATTCGGTATTTTAAAGATAAACAAACTCTTATCGATTCAGCATCGTAAATATACATATAGTATCTATATGTATGTATGTATATTCCCACTCTCCAAGTGATGATAAAAAGCATAAAGAAGAGAAGAGGGAAAAAGTGGGATTCGTTAATGTATCATATTTGAAGGGGATTGGGACTTGAGGGAACGAGGGGAAGGGGGCAATTTTGCTTTGATGTCATTAGTGAGATCTCGCAGAATTTTACAGTTGTGCGAATAAGTGCGAATGAATAGCTGAAAGAGTGACAGACTGAGTGTGAGTGTGACTGTGAGTGTATTCATGCACTCGCATACAGCAGAGATGCGCTCAATTCGTGGCGCATGAATGGATGGATGGATGAATTCCGTTTGCCCTTTCGGTTAATCGATGCAATGAGCTAACGGCAATTGCAACGCTGACGTTGCAACATTTTGTGGCATCACACACATACATAGGCACGCATAATCCGTTTTAGCCAGCGTAAACTGTAAGACACCGCTACAAATGTGCAGCAAATGCAATGAGAAATTAGAAATGAAACTGGAAGCAGAAAAAGAGATAGAGAAAGAGAAAAAACATGAGGAGCTGTGTCGTTGACAAGCGACACTCATTCTGAGTGTGAATGACTTGAATGCGAATGAATGATTTTGAATGATTGGTGAGTTTTCGAAAACTGGTTTTCGGGCTCGGGTTGAAAAAACCCTTTCACTCGCACAACTGCAACACTAGCGGAATGGTGTGAAAAGGGGGCGAGGGGCAGAGAGAGAAGAAGTGTGGCAACAATGGAGCTTGCCCCATTCTATGTGAAGGCTATTCAATGTGCGTTCACACGTGTGACCCCCTTCCACCCTTCCGCTTTCCCTTCCACTGCAGCTGCTCTGAATGCGAGTACTCGTATCTGTATCTGTATCTGTAGATGTATCTCGGGTTGAAAATGTATCTGTATCTGTAGCTGAGCGAAGCGTCTTTGTCATTTGACGACACAATTATATGTGCATAAATTGCGCTTGACGCTGAATTGGCGCATTTTGTTGTTATTGTTGTTGGTGTTGGTGTTGGTGTTGTCTGTCTTGTTGCTTTTCATATTTTGCATTAATTGAAATGAATTCATAACAAGCTGGCATCGCCTTGCCAAACAAAGGTCAAACAATGTAAATGGGTCGGGTTATTTGTTAAAGTTCTCCGGTTCATTTCCATTATATTTTATTATTATATAGTCATGCACAACTGATAAAAGAAACTCCACACTATACATATGTATGTACATCTAACTCTTTTTAACAATGCCTCTCTCTTTTTTTTCGTTCTCTTTGCAGGTGAGTACAAATCGAAGACACTGCCTCGCATACATTTTGATACGGCGCTAAACGATACGTCATTAAATGAAGGTAAACAATTTCGTTGTTGCGTTGATAGTACACACACACATACAAACACACACACTCACATACAATCACACACTCACACACACGCTCTCACTTGTTTGCAGTAAGAGTTTTTCAGTTGAGAAACCTTGGTTAAACATTATTTAATGTTTATTATCTATAAATATATCCTCTAAATAGGTCTCGGTTATTGCATATAATAAATATCTATGTATATTTCATTTTAAGCCATGTCTCATAATATTTGACAACCTTGTCAATATCATTAGTTGGCTTTATGTATAACATTTAAATAAATAAATATACTTATGTACATGAGTATACGGATCAATTTTTAAAACCGTTTTTGAATCTTTCTTATATTATTCTTACTGATGTTGATATTTTGTTTATGGCATGAAATTAATACCGAACTTTGTGCCATGTCGCTGAGATGAATTCATAATTTCCACGGCAAATTGAAAAAATTGTTAGGAAAAATGAAATATTACTGAATAACTGCAAATTCTTGAACAAAAAAAAAATTAAATTTAAAAAAAAAATCATAAATATTATTCATAAACATCAACTCTTAAACAAATATGTATAGTACGACCAATGACTATAATTTGTGTATCAAATTGCTTTTGAAGCCAACAAAAAATTTCGTCTTTAAAATCAATGTTTTGGGAAATATTTTTGTAAAATTTACTTCCATTTTCAAAATTTTTTATATTTATTGGAAAACTTTGTATACAATAAATAAATTAATTTAAAATGTAATCAAACGTTTTTTTACTAAAAAGCAAATTTTAGTTAGTTCAAAAAATTCAACTTAATCAAAAACTTTGACAAATTGGTTTCAGTAAACAGGCATAAATTCGATCAAATTATATGCATGTAAAAAAAATACTGTAGAAAATAGAAAGAGGCTCACTTCATTATTTGAAATAACAGCACTTATAGCTGCTGTTATCTCTTTCTCTGTCTCTCTTTTTCCCTCTTTCTGTCCCTCTCATTTAAAATCACGACTTAATATACAGCTTAAAATTCTGCTGCATACTTTTTAGCGCGTGCGTAACTTTATTTATTGCATACTTTTGAGCTGATGACGTAAAGAACAAAAAAATATATAAAACCGTAACTTCAGTTGGACCCGCATTAACAGTTCATTGTGCTGCTGCCATAGGCAAATGCAAATGCAAATGCCAATGGAATTGAGAATCAAGAATTGGTAATGGAAATGGAAATGACTTGTCCAAGCTTCATAAATAAGTCGCACAGTTCCGCAAAAGGCAACTGGAAAGCGTGTGTGGGGGAGTGGGAGAGGGATGCAAGATGAGACGTGTCGCACACACGTAAAACACAAAAGTCACGCACTTCCGTTAAGCAGGCAAAACTAAAGTCTAGGGAGTCGGGGGAGGAGGAGGTTGGATAATGTGTGTATGCCTTTAATTTGCTTATTATGCGCTGCCTTTGCTGTACTTAACACACGTGTACATACACACAAGTGTAAGTGTATGTGTGTGTGTGTGTGTGTGTGTGTACCTGCGCTCAATTAGATCAATTACGAGCCACATTGCCACTCACGCCCTTATGCCTTATGGCTTATGTCTGCGTCTCCTTTTCTCCATTACATTCTTCCACTTGTGCTAGTTGTTGTTGTTCTTCGTCTCCCTTCTTCTTCTTCTTCTTCTTCTTCTTCTTGTTCTTATTCTTGCTGCTTTGCCTTCAAATCGGTTTCTTACAAATGCGCTGCGTTCCTAACAATCGGGCATATTGTTTTGCCCTTGATACATTTTTGTATTTTTGCACGCCAGGTTTGCTCATGTTTTATTTGGCTCTTGTATTGTTGTTGTTTTTGTCAAGCATGTTTGTTCATGTCTTTGGCTGCGATATGCCATTTTTTTTTTTGGCTTGTCATGGACACGTACAAACATGCACAAGCAGAACTGTCGATTTATGACAATAGAATTGATTTGAACATGTTCCGCCATTAATTGTAAAAAGTACATTCATTTAATTCATTTTAATTTTTTAATCGATAATATGAAATGATCGCAGAGTGAAAGAATTTTGACTTTGTCTAGACAAATTTATAAATATTTAAGCAATTTTATTAATGTATTAAGTAAAATACATCAGAAAACTTTTTAATATGCATATTATTCAAATATAGCGCATTTGTTAGTTGTCTTGACTGGATCGTAACTCTCTCTCACGCTCCTTGCACTTTGTGTGTCTTGCTCTGTCTCTGTCCCACGCTCGCTAACTCTACTCACTTTGTCGACAATTTGGTGGCTTTGTCAACGCGCATGGGCAGCACTTTTTCTATTTGGCAGCTTCGCTTGGCTGCACTGCGCATTCTCTCACTAAATTACTCAGGGATGCAAATTATGTGTAATTTGTTTGGAAAATACTAGCACGTTTATAATGAAAAATTATGAAGAATCATCATTATTTATTATCAACATTGAGCCAAAAGATGGAATTAATAAAATAAATACACATATTACGGTTATATTTTGGCTCTTTTACGACAAAAATTGCTTTTGTCTAGCCAATTGGTTCGCCGTTGAGCTGCTTTGCATCCCTCGTTTGAGCTGGCGTCGATCACGCTTACTTACGCTCTTGCCTTGTCTCTCTCTCTCTCTCTCTCTCTCACTCTCTGCCGCTCTCTCATTTATTTTATCTTGGTTGTTTGACGCTGTTTTGTAGCAACGGCTGCGTCGGCGGCAGCGTCAGTTGTGAGAGAAGCGCGTCAGCGAGTGGTAGTGAAGCGGGAAGAATACGACGTCGTGGAAAAGAAGAAGAACGCCTGCGTTCCCCTCAATGCGCTTTTGTTTTTTTTTTTTGTGTTGCGTTTCGTTTGTGGTTTAGTTTTTGAAGTTGTATCTTCCTGTTCCGTTTGTCGCGTTATTATTGAACTTCATTAATGTGTGTTATGTATTTTGTTACTGTATTTTTAATATAAATTATGGCTGCAAATTAAAATTGTTTATTGTGCAAATCTTTTAAAATTGTCCCCAAAATAATGTTGAGAAAGTAAAGAGTGTGTGTACATAAGCATATACAAACACACACACACACACAGGAGAGTATAGTATTGTGTGAGTGCATGCATCGAGACGCAGCGAATGTGATGCAAAGTCGCGATAAAATAACTGCAAACAACAACTGGCGACAACGACGCGTGAAAAAACTAAGAAAACAGAAAATAAAATAAAACGTTGGCTCGCAAACGCGGAAATGCACTTGAGCGCATAATTTTTATAAGTCAAGCGACACCAGAAACAGCAGCAGCAACAACAACAACAACAACAATAAAAACAAAAGCAAAAAGAAATATAGAAAAAAATACAAAACAGAAAAACTTAAGAAAGAAATAAAGAAATTGCTTGTCAGCAAATTGCAGGCAGAGCAGCAGCCAAAGAAGCCACAACAAACATACAAAACACATAAACACGCATACATAGAAATACCTGCACACACACTCACAGACACTGTGTGCTCTCTTCCTGACGCGTGCTATCTCTTTCGCACTGCAGGGATCTAGTGCGCGCGCGCGCCTTTGCAGCCTGCTGCGTGTATTGATGTGTGTGTGCTGGTGAGAGAACGTGCGTGCATGTGTTGAGAGGGAGAGAGCGAGTGAAAGAGCGTGCAGAAGAGAGTGAGGATGAAGAGCGAGGCGCCTGAGCGCCGCAATAACAACAACAATTAAAACAAGCGCGCAAAATGTTGCAGGCGCATAGCGACGCCAGCAGCACAACAACAACAATAGCAACAGCAGCACTAACTAAAAGCCAAAGCAGCGCCGATAGCAGCGACTGCGCCGCAACGACGCCAACGCAGGAGGAGAAGACCCAAAGACGTCGCTCCACCTTCTATGTACCGTTAGTTATCGAGGACGACGACGAGCAACAAAAACAACCAAAGGAACAACAACAATTGACGGCACACGGCGGCAGCAGCTCGAGTTTAAGCAGCGGCAGCCACAACAGCTTAAAAAAGTGCGCTTCACTGAAGAGTGTGGGCGGCGGGGGGCGGGGTCAAGGTGTGTCCAAGGTGAGCGCGTTGCTTGAGCGCAAAGCGAACAGCAACAGTAACAACAATAACAACAACAACAACAGCCGCAGCAACAACAAAATGTCGCCACCGTGCGGCTTCAATTGGAGCATCAGTGGCAGCGAGGCAGCCGCACAATATTCCGACTCGGATGATGAGGAGCAACAATCGTTGCAACAACAATCCTTGCAACGCCAGCAACTAATCAAATCGTTGCAGCCAACAGCAGCAACATCAACAGCAACAACAACAGTTGCAACAACAACAACAACAACACCGGCTGCAAAGTTGAAACGTTATGGCATTGTCCTAAATGTGATCAGTTTAAATGGCAGCAGCGGCGCCGAGGATGCCATTGTAGGGAGTGGGGGTGGGGGTGGTGTGGATGCCACATTAGAAAGCGCCAGGTGCGCGCCACGCACACATTTCAATGAAGATAACGATATTGTTATGGCAACGCCACCCAAACAACAGGCGCTCTCTCTCTCGCCCGCACACTCGCGCCAGACGTCGACGTCGACAGCGACGTCGACAGCGGGCGGCGGCGTCAGCGTCGACGATGATGATGACTCAGAGATAAGCCGCATGCAGACCAACACCTCAACGCCCATCAAGCTAATGAAATCGCGTTCGCGTACAAATATTCTCGCCGTTCCGTTGCCCAGTGTCGAGCGCGGTCTGGCCACGACAACAACGTCCGTGCAAACAACGGGAACGGCAACAACTTCATCGCCAACGCGCACAACAACAACATTGATCACATTACGCGCCAAATCGAAAACTTTGCCGCAAAATCTATCGCCGTCAATTGCATTGCGTGAGGCGGCAGCGTTGGATGATACAGCAACAACAACAACATCACAGCACAGCTACTTTAATCAGCAACAACATCAACACAACAACAACAATCAATCGCTGCCACAACAGCAGCAACAACAATTGGGCAAACAACAACAACGTCAGCTGTTTGGCGGCAGTCAATGTAATTTCGCCGGCTCCGGTTCCGGTTCCAGTTCATCGCCATATAAATTGCAGAGCAGCGTGTCAGCTGCCTCAATAATCACACATAGCTTTCCGCCCAAGAATCTATTCCTATTGAAATCAACACCGAAACTAGCAACAGATGCCACGCCCCCAGCGCCACAAACAGCTGCAATTACCTCGCCGCCCAAGAAATCATTGAGTTTCATACGACGCGCACATTCCACAAAATTATCGCGTAGTAATTCGCTGTTGAAAACAATTGGCGGTGGTGGCGGAGGCGGAGGCGGAGGAGGAGGATCAGGTGGCGGAGGAGTAGGGGCAACAGGAGGAGCTGCTGCTGCTGTGTCGTCAATTGTCGGTCAGTCGTTGCTGCAACACGTTGGCATGCAGTCGTCGGGCAGTCATCATTACAACAACTCCTCGCTGTCGGCGTCCAACAGCTGTGCGAGCGACACAGGAAGTTGGGGCAAACATTTCTATATGAACTACGATGTGTGTCCATTGGGACTGGACGAGCTGGGCGCCTACTTTCAAACGGATCACTGTGAGGAGCTCATCTGTGAGCGTTTCATGATCAAGGATCTCGCCTTGCACTCGACCACATGCAGCACAACGACGGCGCCAGCCGAGGCAGAAGCATCAACGAGATCCGAGCAACACCAGCACCAGCAACAACTGCAACAACAGACAGATGCCACGTCAGCGGGAGATGATGATGCGGGACATCATTCTGGTAGGTTCCACTATACACCTGTGATCCTGTTAACGCGGAAACATTTTTACGTCACGATCACTCCCAAATTCACTTCGACAACTCTCGCAAAAAATTAGCTGAAAATTCTACAGTCGAGGAAACCAGGCTGTAGAAGACTCTGTACTTATTCTTTAAAAAAAAATAATAATTTACATACCTGTCACAGTAAATACTAGTCATTTATTGGTAACTCTAGAAAGTTTGATTTATATTTGTTTTTAGTCATTAGGCTTAAAAATAGCAACTTTTTCGGTAACAGTCTATTAGCAGTATCCACTGGTAAAAAAAATCACAAAAAGAGGGCAATTTATGATGAATTTAGGTGAACACATTTTTAGGGGATCTCCACTAGCTTTTTTCCATTGAGTTTTGAAATGTTTAATGCAATATAAGCTTTTGCATGGCTTCTTTGTGCATTTTGCACTTAAAATTTCAAAATTCAATAAAAAAATAAACAAGGACCCCCTAAAAATTGTTTCACCTAAATTCATCATAAATCGAACTCCTTCTGTGTTTTTTTTTCTTTGAGACTGGATACTGCTAATAGACCATTACCACTTTTTCAAGTTTTTAGAGATTGCCTCAAGTTTTTCCGCGAACCTGAGATTAAAATTTGTAACCAAATGGGAAATGATTAACTTCTACATAGGATACTTATGTATATGTTTTTTGTTCTTTGAGTTTTCGGTGACAAAAATCAAATTAGGTTTGTCACTTTCATTTTGACAGACTTTATTGACTCTGCACTTTTTAAGTACAGGGTCCAAAATAAACATATTTCGCTAAAATATCGAAAGTCGAATGCAATATTCGTTGAAATACATTTAATATTTCTTTTTTATAAAACATTCTAGTTCTACAAGCTGTTCACTTCGATATACTCTCTTCCAGACTGCAGAGGGGTCTCCCCCTGCCAGGCCGTCGAGACAGGGATCGTGCACTTAAACACGTCCCTCGACAACGGTTACGGCTCGTTGGGTTTGTCACTTCCTGTTACTGTTACTCGTACTGTTACTACTTATTACGATCCCTCCGATCGATCGATTTATCCCCTGCCCCTATCCCCGTTGTACATGTATCGTCTTTCTGGTGGTTGTAATTCGCCTCACGGCCAGGGTCGCCTACTTTGTTGTCGCTCGTCGCTTCGCTTCGTTTCGCTCCCCTTCCGATCGTTAAAGTGAAAAATAAAATAAAAAAAAGACAATGATAAGATAAGAGAACATGAATTCGTTACTCCCCCTTCTACATGCCTAACCCCCAAACTGACATACAGTTTTTATGTTCGCCGTGTTGCGATCGTCGATCGACTATCGCATCGAGGTACTTCACACATTCTTCTTTCTCTTGGTGCCTACTCCATCCACACCCCCTCCCTCCGACGCCCTCAGTGTGTTAAGCCTTCCTGTTCTGTTTGGCGTGTACGTACCTTCGCTAGCTACTCTTTATTTACACTTGGCGAGTGCTTCTCTCTCCCTCTTCCTTTCCTTTCCCGTTGTTGTTGTTGTTGTTGCTGTTGATATTCAATGTTCGATCGTGCGTCGTATTTTTCTTCTTTAGATACATTTGTATGTGTGTATGTGTTTTGTAGCCCAATTGTAGCCCATTTCGATGGCGTTGGCCCTGAGAAGGCAACGAAGCGTCGCACAATGGGCGTCATCCAATCCAAAAGCTATGAAAAAAAATAGTTTAGAGAACATTTCTATATTAATAAAAATATATTTGCTATTGTTATTTCCCCCTCACAAAATCATACATTTGTATGTACTGTGTACATAATGAGTTGATTATTTTCCAATGAAAATAATTCCATTTAAATTATATTATTAATGCTATTTCCTTTGAAACGCACATATACAGTAACATTTTATTCAATAATTGTGAATGCAATTTTAAGTAAAACAAATTTATATAAATGAATAAGAACTGACGCTGTTCAGTTATTCTTTAAACTTATAAACAAAAACTACAGTTTGAATATCGATTACAATCGCTCAACACTAGAGTATCGTATGTTAATTAAGATAACTTATAATTAAGCAACAGCTGGCGACAACTAGGTAACTAGAGAAGCTGCAAAGAACTCAAGGAAATCATAGCATCCATTATTTGTTGTTTGCATAAAACAGAAGCGGTTAAAAAACTATAGCGATAGCTATCGTGTGATGTCGATAGGGCAGACTATTAACTGAACCAATTTAATGTCATGCAACGCAACACAATGCACACGCACATGCATAAATATACATTTGTGTATGTGTATGCATGTATTTAGTCCACTTATGCCATTGTCCCGTCTCCATTGCCTGCTGCTTGCTGCTGTTGTTGTTTCTCTTGCGGCTGCTGCTGCTGCTGCTTGTTTTTCGGTCTCTTTGGCTACAATTTCAATTTCATTGCGCGTTCCTTGTTGTTGCTGGTTTCTTTTTTTTCGCTGTTTTTAATATGATTCACACGCACACACACTGACACCCGCACCACAAACCAGTTTGGGAAGTCGAACGAGTCGAAAAACAGTAGAAACGAAACGAATCGAAACACGACGGAGTCGTAGTCGTGTGCTTAGCGTAGCAAAGAGCGTAAGATCGCCCAGTAAGAGAGCAGCAACCGCAAGGGAGAGCAAAATGAGAGCGTAGGAAACTGCAAACAAACGTTTTGACTCACAAAATTGTTGTTGGCATTTTTCGTGCATATTATGCATGTTGTTGTTGTTGTTGTACTTGTCACACATGCACGCATACTCACAAACACAAAGGCAGTCTGGCAAATGATGTGAGAGCGGGAAAGAGAGATGCGGTCAGCGTTTGTTGCATTTGTTGGGTGCATTTTATTTGAAATTTGATAAGGCGAAAAACAGTTTTGTAACGACACACGACTCTCAGCTGAGTGATTCTCGATAAAGCGAAAGCCAAAGCATACAGAAAATAAACACAAGAAAACTGATGGAAAGACACATGAGCAAACATTTACTGAAAATACGTGTGTGTGTTTTGAGATACAAACGCACACACACTCAAGCAGTTACATGTCGCTGTTTTTGTATTTGTATGCACTTTTCATATTTATTATTGATCTAGGCATTCTTATCGGTTATCGATATGGATCGCAATCGCATCTATTGACATTTTTGGACTCTCTGCTCCCCCTCTCTGACCCTCTCTCGAATCGATCGTCGCCATTTCTTTAGTTCTATTCTGCCCCCTTCCAATAATTCCATTTCTTTAGAGTCATTTATCAGTCGGAGTTGACGGATCGTGTGAGAGAGCATAGAAAATAAATTTGTTTAACGCGCTGTTAATTGAGTTGACCTTATCGCACAGTTAGAGGCGAAACCAATCGGATTCTACGTCTACGTTTACGATTTCCAATCCAATCCCCTCATCAAATCGGATTTTTATTTTTATCGCTTTCACTGTCCCCCCACTGTCTAAATAACCCATAACCCCCGGCCATTGGCCACTGGCCACCGGCCTTACACGGATTGATGGCATACCAAAAAGCCACGATGAAATCACCACAGAAAACGTCTGTACATGTGTATGCATGAATGTTGTACTCGCATGCAGATCACAGATGTGAGATCTCACTGGAGGTCGCTGCCACCTCGCACCACAGATCACATCAGATCAAATCTCATCTTTTGACCAAAAGTGTTACGAGACAGCCAGAGACGATCCCCAGTTGCTGCTGTAATAGGCCCTGGCCTCGCCATATCTGGCACTTGATCGCGATCTCTAAAATAGAATTGGCAAAAAAAATAAAAACATTAAGAAAAACAGAAATAACACGAGTCCAAAATCACAAAAATATGTCGTACAGCCGACAAAATGCACGAAAGCGATTTCGTCTTGTTGCTTTATCAGCAAAGAAAAAAAAGAAGGCGGAGGGAGCATAGGAATGGGAATATGTTATATAGAACTTAGTATAAACATTTCCATTCACTTGATAACACTTGAAAGACAATTTATGAGTGAATTGAAAATATGTTTATTGAACCACATTTCTATTTGAAGAGCCTATCGAGGGATTCATCATAAAAACGATAAATAACAGTCTGTTGTCTGATAAGAAGATTCCAAGTTCGAAGTGAAGTTCACTAAGAAACAGTTATAAATATTAAATCATTATCTTTTCATGACTTTAAATTAAAAAAAAAATATTCTTAAGCGAGTGTTTGAGCTCAAAAATCAATAAAGATAGCGATAATAGATTTACAAGTATCTTTTTGTTATTATATTAATATTGAGTTAAAAATTTAATGAAGTCGGAGATAAGAAACATAAAAAATATTTTAAATTTTTAAGTATTTTTATGAATTTAAAATTAAGTTGAAGTTTAAAGAAGAGAACTTGGAAAGATTACATAAAAACAGAAATGTTAGGATTAACATGTACAGGCTTTAAATGGTTAACATAAGGCTGTAAGTGAAATGTAAGTCAAGTGAAATGTAAGATATATTTGACTTAAAGGAGCTTTAAACTTGCATACTTAAAGTACGAATATATGCATTAACTTTACTTAGTATTCATACGTTTTCATTAGTCTCTGCTTACACTGTAATGACTGATAATAATGATAACCACATGTTTCTTACTGCATGCAACAACTTCCTCTGTAATTATGCCCCTCGGCTTCCGACATCTCATCTCATAACCTGATCTATATAATCATCGTCGTGCGTCGCTTTCGCTTTGTGCACTTTTGTGGGGTGTGCCGAGTGTCGTCGCTCTTTGCATTTCTATTAGCCATGGGCGTCGACGTGGGTGGATGTTTTGGGGGCGTCTTTATAAGTAGACAAATCATAATTATAATCATGCGCCATTTTTGTAAGTGGGGCTATATATTTTTTCTGTTTTTTTTTTGTATATTTTCTGTGGCTTTTGTGACTGCGCCTATTTAGGGCTGGCCAAGAAGATGTTTCAACGAGTTTTGATCTTGTATAGAAATGCTTTATAAATAGCAGTTGCCACAACAAAAACATGACAAAATTTTCTGAGCATGTGTGTGTGTGTGTGTGCTGTTGTTGTTGTTGTTGTTGGGGGGTCTTTCCTTTTGGAATTTTTGTGAATGACAAATCGCGTTGTTTGCATCTGGGCAACTGGAAATGAATCAACGATGCGGAAGATTTTTGTTGCTGTCCCCAAAGCTCTTTCATCAAATGTGAATAAATCTTTACAAGTCTTTCTTTTTTGTATCATCTTTATTTTCCTTTTTTTTATTAAGTATAAATGATGTTTGCTTTTCTTGATGAATCAGATATTAAAAGGGCCACAACTGATGATGATGGTGATTATGATGAGAGAGAAGCTAATCAGCTAGCTGGGTGGGCTGGGCAAGGTCGTTGTTGGTCTCTGTCTCTATCTCTATCTCACTCTTATACTCCCCCTCTCTGACGTGTCTGAATGCTGCGAGGGCGGCAAGGAGAAGAAGAGAAAGAAACCAGTTTACAGCTAAAGCAGGAAAAACAAAAGGAGAACAAAGAATGAGCAGCTAAAGAAGAAGAAACGGAGCATCTCAGTATCTTTTACCTTTTTCGGGGCAGATGATGATGACGATGATGATGATGATGGTGATGATGGTGATGGTGATGAATCATGAATCATGCTACGAGTACCTGCCGTCACTGCCTCATCACAGGGGCGGAGTAGCAGCAACGAAAATGAGAACAACAACAACCGGGGCAGGTGATGTGCAGCAGCTGCTGTTGCCTCTCGACTCCTTTTGTTGTATGTCTCCTCGAGTGGCATACAAAAACCGGTTATCCTCTGATGCGGGTCTTAACTGGTCGCCTTTTCTTTCTCTCCCTCTCCTTCTCCCTCTCTCTCTCTTGTAAACCAAATTTTAAATCCTCAAATTCCAGCAAAAGGTTGCCAAAGGTCATAGCCAAATTCTTAAATCCATTTCAATCACTTAATTCAACCGGATATTGCAAATACTTTTAAGCCGATTCCCATCTAACCGTATCTTAAACAATTGAAATTTCAGCACAAAATCCAACGTCATCCTCTATAAATGCATATAAATGTAGAAATAAGTATAATCACGATCTGAAGACAGGTTTGAATACAAGTTTCTAAAGCCTGATGATTTAATCGAGCGGTCAAAAACATTATAAAAATAAGACAACAATTAATCCACTCTCACTTGTTGTACTTATTGTTCTCACTGTCGGAATGCAATGTTTCCATTGCCAAAATGTTTCCCTTTGTTCCATTGCCAAAATGTTTTCCTTTGTTCCATTGCCAAAATGAAGCTGTGAATGCTTAAACAAATCTTTCTATTGAGAGATTGTAAGAGATTGCTTTTTAATTTTCGTTGATTTATTTCAAATGCAATGTTACACATAGCGAATGTGTTCCATTGCCTAAACGTTTCACTGTTAGATATTGATTACAGATTCTTATCAAGTAACAAACTATATACTACTCTATTAATGAAGTTTGTTTATTTAGAACTTCGAGAATTTGTCATTGTTTCATTCCATTTCGTTCCACTTAACTAATCTAATACTAATCTAAATCGTTGTCTCTTCTGCTTACAGATACTTCATATGAGAAGGCGTGTCGTCGCGGCTCGGCGCCCACCACGCCCATTCTGGGCAGCAAACAGCATCAGCCGGAGCACAATGGCGGCTCCCGCTTCACCAACTTCTTCTCCAAAAGGTGAGTCCAATCAAAAGATCTTTACAACTTGTGGGAAACACGTCTAACGAATCTTTTGCAGAACGAATCCCCTAAAGCGCACGAAATCGGTGACCAAATTGGAGCGCACCAAACGTGGATCGGGTGGCTTACGTGGATCACGCTCCCACGAGAGTCTGCTCTCCAGTCATGCGGTCATGTCCACCATAGGTGAGTACAACACTCAGGAGTAGTTATCGTCGGCACACCGAAGATTTGATGCCCTTGCAGAATGCAGTTTAGGATGTTTGGAAAATGTAATGAAAAGTTGTACCAATTTCAATTAAAATGTCTTTACCCTCTAAGGCTATTTTTGAAAATAATGAAGATACAGAAGTCCAGTAATTTTTCCTAAGATGAATTAATTCAAAAATGAGCTCAGATAAGGTGTACATGGCTTCGTTTACCTGTAAGGTGACAAAATGTAAAAAGTGTCTCAAGGCTCTTTTGAGGCTATCACCAACCAAATAGATTTTGTTGTTTGTGCAGCATAAGAGCAGATTGAAATTGACCCTCCCGAGATTTTTCGGCATGTCCAAGTCAAAATAAAAGCACCATTAAAAGCTTCCTAATGCTTTAAAGCTTGTTGCATATGTCAAGCTGTGTTTATTAGCAACAGTTAAAAAATATTTTCATGTTAAAAAACAAATTACTTCTTTAGTTATTGTTATTTAACGGATAAGTGTCTTGAGGCAGGCTTACGTGTTAGAGGGTTAAAACAGGTAAACGTTTTTCATACAAAAATTCAATTCCGTCCAGTTGTTTTTTTCACAGATCTAGTGTTTTAAAGTTATTCAATTTTAGACAGCATGGGTAAAATATTATATAAAATATTATATTAAAAGTCGCTTAATTCCGATATGTTGCGATATGTCCACCTCTGACAACTGCAACAGTTTAATTCAGCGGTGGGCACGAAATCTGAATTCGGGAGCACTACAACAACATAAACAAGAACAACCCTTACTAGAGTCTTCCTAAGTTGGGAGCAGCCGCTGCTCCCGGAACCACTGCATGCCCACCGCTGGTTAAATTAGTTAGTTCTTTTCTACTTGAAGCTACTTCTTAAAATTTTGTCTTGTTACTTGAAGCATTTTACTATTATTTGTATTTATTATTTTTTAACATATTTTAGTAAATATTAGAAAAAAAGACAAAGTGTCCTATAATTTAGATAAGGACCTTAGCAGTAAAGTTCTTTGCAAGGGTGAATTAAATTCACATTCACTCGTTGAATGCATTTATACATATATCAGACTCGCTACTTTTACTTGTGATGTGATGTATCAGAAAGTCCTCTGCAAGGGTATTTAAAATATATTCACTCCCATTTTTAAATGACTCGTTATTTGAACTCTTTGCAGACTTGTCGTGCAGCGGGGCGGTGGGCGTGGCGCCTGTGCACCAATCGGTGCTGGGCCGTCGCCACTGCTTCCAGGTGCGCGGCGGGCCGCGTGGCGAGCGGTATTATTCGTGTGGATCGCGGCAGGAGCGCGACCTGTGGATCTACTCGCTGCGCAGGTCGATCGCGCCGAATGCCGAGCATACGCGTCGCACGGACAACTCGCTCAAGCTGTGGGTCTACGAGGCGAAGAATCTGCCCGCCAAGAAGAAATACTTCTGCGAGCTGCAGCTGGACAAGACGCTCTACGGCCGGACGAGCGTGAAGCTGCAGACGGACCTGTTGTTCTGGGGCGAATACTTTGATTTCCCCGACATACCGGAGATCAATGTGATTACGGTGAATGTCTTCCGCGAGGTGGACAAGAAGAAGAAGCGCGACAAGTATCAGTTTGTTGGCTCTGTCAAGATACCGGTGCACGAGGTGACGTCGCGTCTGATCTGCGAGGATTGGTATCCCATCCTCAGTGACAAGGCCAGCGACAGTTTGGGCCGCAGCGGACTGGGCAGTGTCACGGGCAGGGACAAGGACAAGGACAAGGAGCGCGAGCTGCTGCCCACGCTGCGGATCAAGTGCCGCTTCCAGAGCACCGACATCCTGCCCATCAACGTGTACGGCAGCTTCCTGGGCTACCTCAAGGAGAACTACAAGCGCGTGTGCGAAACGCTCGAGCCGGTGATCGGGGTCAAGGCCAAGGAGGACATTGGCCAGGCGCTGGTGCTGCTGATGCACGCGCAGGGACTGGCGGGCGCCTTCCTCACCGACGTCGTGGCCCTGGATCTGCTGCGCGTGGGCGACCAGCGTCTGACCTTTCGCGGCAACTCGCTGGCCACCAAGAGCATGGAGGCGTTTCTCAAGCTCACGGGCGAACAGTATCTGCAGGACACGCTCTCCGCACCGATCAACGAGCTGATCCAGTCGGAGCGCGACTGCGAGGTGGATCCGACCAAGACGACGGGCAGCTCGGCGGGATCGCTGCAGCGCCAGCAGGCTGCGTTAAGGGGCGCCGTGCGCAGCGCCTGGCAGTGCATCTACGAGTCGCACAAACACTTTCCGCCCCAGCTGCGCGCCTGCTTCGCCACATTCCGCGAGCGCCTGCAGCAGCTGGGGCGCCAGGACATGGCCGACAACCTGATCTCGGCCAGCATCTTTCTGCGCTTCCTCTGCCCGGCGATCCTGTCGCCGTCGCTGTTCAACATCACCAGCGAACTGCCGTCGGCGCGGGCCACACGCAACTTGACGCTGGTGGCCAAGACGCTCCAAACGTTGGCCAACTTCACGCGCTTCCAGGGCAAGGAGAATTTCATGGAGTTTCTCAACGACTTCCTCGAGCAGGAGGCGTCGCGCATGCAGCAGTTCTTGGAGTACATTTCCACACGGCCCGAGCACGCCACGCCCGATTCCATACTCGACTGGGCGGGCTACATCGACCAGGGCAAACAGCTGTCCATTCTGCACAGTCTGCTGAGCGAGAGTCTGGCCAAGCTGCCGGAGGCGAGACAGCATGAGCTGGATCCGCTGCAGCACATATTGGAGGACATCACGCGGGCCAAGGAGCTGACGGCGGGACAGGCGCTGGGATCGGGCTATTTGCCCATGTCGTCCACGCACGAGAATCAGGAGAATCATCAGCCCGAAATGGCAACGGCAGCAGCTGCATTAACACAGCAGCAGCAACAGCAGTTGCAACAGCAGCAGCAGCAACAGTTGCAACAACAGCAGCAGCAACTGCAGCTGCAACAACAGCAGCAACATCAATTGGCACAGCCACAACACGCGGTGCTCACGAAACCCGTGCCCGCCGAGCGCGGCATTATGCGTGGCGTCCTCACGCCCAGTGCTCTCGAAAAGAACATTTTTCGCTACAATGATCCCACGGTAAATGTGCGACTGCAGCAGCAACAACAGCAGCAGCAACTGTTGTCCAATTCACAAAGCTCGCTGGCTTATATGAACTCGCCCGTGTTGCAGCACGCGCAATCACAGAGCTCCATGGCATCCTCATCATTGAACGGCAGCAGCAGCAATCTGCTGCAACAGCAGCAACAGTTGCAGCTGCAGTTGTCGCACTGTCCGCCCGCGCCACAAACGAGTGCAGCCAGCACCATGGAACGCTATCAATACGTGTCCAACTCCAATTCCAATTCCAATGGCAATAATTATGATGATGCGGCCACAACAAATTCAAGAGCGCGCACTTTGCCACGCAACAACAACAACAGCAACAACAACTGCAACAACAACAGCAGCAGCAACGGCGGCAGCTTTGATGACATGCATGGCGAGTTTATACAAATCTCTGGCCTGGACACAAGCAGCGCCTTTGTGCGCAAGTCGCCAACGCCACTGATGAAATCAGCAGCAGCAGCAACAGCAACTGGCCAGCAACAACAACAGCAACTGCCACGCAACAACACAAATCGCATCAATCGTCACAATCTGAACCTGAATCTGGGCATACCCGATCACTCTTATCGCGCCGCCTTGAATCCCAACTCGAATATGCCCAAGAACCTGGAGGATCTCGATGATCTGTTCAAATACGCCGAGGAGCATGAGGTGTTGGTGGATCCACAGCCAAGTGGCAGCAGCAGCAACAATCACAACAGCAACATCAACAAGCAACAGTTGTCGGCCAAGAGCAGCCATTGCAGCTCTGGCTATCAAAGCATTTCCACAAATCCCTCGCCCGCACAATCCTCCAGTCCCGTCGAGGGCCAACAACAACAACAACTCAAGTTGTCTGCTCCTTTGGCCTTTAAGAATCCCTCATATCAGCTGCAGCAGCAACAACAACAGCAGCAACAAACGCCGTCCTCCTCCGCCTCCAGTCGTGCAACTGCCACGCCCCAACAACAACAGCAGCAGCAATCTGCCGCCTCTGTTTTTGGGTCACGCGTTAAACCGTTGGTTGGCGTTGGCTTAGTTGCCGCCCGTGCCGCGTTCCTCAACAGCGGCGGCACCCTGGACACGGCCACCTTGACGCCCAGCTCTTCGGACGAACAATTGTCGGCGGACAACTATTTCAGCTATGCGGCAGCTGCTGCCGCGGGCGCCACCGTGGGCAGCAAATTGGAGGCGCAACGTTCGCTCAGCGGCGGCAGCAGCTCCTCCAATTCCAACTCCAATTCGGGCAAGCCGCATAATTATGGTCGCCTCAATGGTCCCCTGAAGCGGGAGGATGTCTACGGCAGCAATGCCAGCAACGGCAGCAGCATCAATCTTGCCCATTATCACCAGCATCCACATCCGCATCATCACCAGCAGCAGCAGCAACAACAGCAACTGCAACAGCAACAACAACAACATGCACATCTGCAACAACATCTGCAGCAGCAGCAGCAACAGTTGCAGCTGGAGCATAAGCAATATGCCAGCAGTGGCGCCAGCAGCACGGGCGGTGCATCCTCCACCGCCGTCGCACAGCGGCGCCTCAGCCTCGACTCGGCGCGCACGCTCTCCGACAGCAGCACCGACACCGAGGGTAAGCAACAACAACCACTACAACAGCAATCACTACTTAGATTACAGAAGTTACACAACAATATCCAAATTGCAAGAATTTGAATAAGAAGCAAATATAAATTATTAAATCAAGATTAAGAAACAAAACTCAAATTCAAATTAAGAAAAGACACTCGTGGTTTAAATCAGCGGTGGGCGCGCAATGGCTCCGGGAGCAGCGACTGCTCCCAATTATTTTTCACGAATAAGGAAAACCAAACCTGAAATTTCTCAATTAGCAATTGAAGATTATAAACAGTTTAATTCAATCCATAAAGTTACATAAATTATTTTATATTATTCTAGAACAATGCTTAAAAAACATTTAGGGTATTCAGAAACTATGATATTTGTGTTATGTGGCAAAGTGATAACAGTGTAGCTAGTGAGTGACCTTTTTAAGTTTCTGTTGTCGTATTTATGAAATCATTGAGTTAAAGTTCAATGAACAGCTGTTTTGTACAAAGCAAGCATTCTCTTTATTTCGTTTTAGCTCATGCGTTTGGTTTCACCCTCTCTTACTCTTGTGTTTTTTAATGCTTTTGCCACAGTAAAAAATCAATTTAATAATTTAAAAAAAATTGCATCTCTATATTTAAATTTTAAATCTGTCCAAGGAACAATCAGTAAAATTTTAATTTGTGGGATTCGAACCCTAGTTATTTAACTGAAAATTCGAATTCTGACAGGTCGGCGACTCTAACCGTAGAGCCACAGGACCAAGAAAAATGATTTACTTTTACAACCAATACCAATACCAACCTCAGTGTGACCTTATTTCGTTAGATACTTTTAACAGTCTGGCAACCTTTCTCCTTTTGAAATTTTGTCTCAATACGACGAATTTTGTATACATACCCCAGGGCATGTTTGATGTGATATACTTTTTTCTGTGTGTTTGTTGTCATTACAACATATAACACTTTGCCACATAACACAAATATTAGAGTTTCTGAATACCCTAATTATTAATTAATATTCATTTTAAAGTTACAGAATTAAAAAAAAAAAATCAGACCGAAAAATAGTTATTTTAAAATCAAGTCATTTAAAGTCGTCGAAAATCAAAGCTACTTTTCTCTGATATTAATGAACTATGTAGTTTTATTCCAATATACAAAATTGGAATTTCACATGTTTACCCTTTTTGGTTTTTCTAAATTGTTTTCTTCGATTTTTTCTTTGTATTCATATTTAATCATCTAACAATAAAAAAGTAGACTTGATTTAGTAACACTCTTGTT
This sequence comes from Drosophila recens, assembly GCA_037043495.1. Classification (NCBI taxonomy): domain Eukaryota; kingdom Metazoa; phylum Arthropoda; class Insecta; order Diptera; family Drosophilidae; genus Drosophila; species Drosophila recens. The sequence goes on along the minus strand of JBAMBJ010002757.1, from coordinate 4,192 downwards.
TCTTCCTCCTTCGGCTCTCTCAGGACACTGTGCACAGTTGCAGGAGGGCAAACGACGTCGACAGCTGCGCAGCAGCGGCGGAGGAGGTGCCTCCGAATCGGGTCTGGGCAAGGGCTACGACCAGAACGGGGAGATCCAGCTGCTGCAGGAAACGCTGGACACGCTGCGGCACACGCTGGACCGGGACGAGGCCGAGCTGCGCGACTCCAGCGACGAGCTGTTCGCCCTGCAACGCCCCTCGGGTGCTGGAAATGGCAACGGAGTCGGCAATCTGAGCCAGCAATCGGAGTCCACCATGCGCAGCATTATCGACAGGTGCCATCTCTTTCTAGCTCACGCACGCCAACGATCAAATATACTCATTAGTGTTATTCATTGCAGACTCATTACCATGGAGGAGGAGCTGCGGCGCGAGCAGCTGAAAATGTCGCTGGCGCTGTCGCACAAGCAGCGGGTCATCGAGGAGCAGGGACAACAGATAGCGGCGCTAGACGCGGCCAACAGTCGACTGCTGAGCGCTCTGACCGCGCTGCGTCAGCGCTACGAGACGCAGCAGCAGCAACAACAACAACAGCAGCAGCAACAACAGCAACAACAGCAGCAACAGCAGCAACAACAGCAACAACAGCATCAAGCACCAAAGAACCAGAAGCCACAGTGAGCGGTTGAAGCGGACGCAGGAGCGGAAATATATATAGAGGCAGCTCCTTCCTCGACAACAACAACAACAACACACCTATACACACACACAACACACACAAGTTGTAGACACCGCCCCGTTGTCGTCGTTTTTGTCATAAGAACATATTTTTTGTTTATTTTTTTTTTTGCGCCCAAATTTTTTTTTCCTATGCTACATAAATTATGCTACATGTTTAAATATACATATATACACAGATATATAAATGATATATACATATTATAAAAGAATTTCTCAAGCTATGTTTAAAAACAAAACGCAACTGTTGCTGCAGCAGCGGCAACAGCAGAAGATAAATGATTGTAAACAGCAGAAGAACAGGACGATAAAGCAGAAGCAGAACAAGTTAAGTTAATGAATAAAATTATAACCAAAGTTAGACAAAAAAAAAGCCGTTGTAAAACTTATTTATTTGTTGGGGGTTACGAAATACTCATAAACAAAAGTCAATCGACAACGTTTTGACTCAGAAAACAGAGGAATTTAGGTTTATACTGGAATTCTCAGCAGCAACTGAAAACGGTGCTACGAAATTGAAAACTCAAATTGTCCCCCCTACCAAATTCAATGGTCAAAATATAGCACAATAACATGAATAAATGTAGTTGAAGAGGATTTAAAAGAGCCTCGACTTCATTATTTGTAATTATTTAAAGTTGGCATATTCGGGTCTGTTCCGAATTCCGAAAACGAGTCGATTTGCCACAAAACGAGTTGATAGCTATTCCGAATTCTGAATTTCGACAATAATTGTCGTTTTCGAAACGTGTGCTGTAGAGTCACTGGATTTAAAAGTAAATGCCATTTAAAGCTTTAAAATAAATACCTATTAGCCTATTAATTATTAACTGAAAATTATAATAATTTTGAACAATTTTAGAATCGATTAACATCTCTACTTCAAGTTTAAGCAGTTGAGAGGTATTTTTTAAAAGCAATCATAAAATATTTTATATAAAACAATAGCGAGCTGTTCTGAATTCCACTTTAATTTTTGTTATCGATTCCAACTGTCGCAATCGAAAGCTGCTAGAGTTGCTTAAATTGAATAACTAAATTCGAACAACGAAGTTTACGTCTAATTTAGCCTTCTATCTGCTATATTCAACCTAAAATACTTAAAATGAATTTACGAAACGTTTTCGAAGCCGAGTTCGAAAAGTAAAAACACGCCCATTTCGATCGGAATTGGAAACAGCAAATAGTAAAACGTTCCGTTTTCGTTTCGCTTTTACTTTTTAAAAACGTTCGGAATTCGGAACAGGCCCTGACTGTTAATGTTTAGCTGGCGCCATCTATGTACAACCTGCGCAACTACTGCATCAATGACGCCATATTTGAGAAACTGTCGCTTGGGTGGAAATGACGCCGCCATCTATTGAGAATCTGTCGAACCAACAGATGGTGGCGTCATCTCTGAGTCGTTTGAATTACGCAATGAACACATGAAACGCAAATGGGCACAAGATGGCGGCACGTGGCCTGTTTTACGACCTCAATGGCTAAAAATGGCTGCTATTAGCAGTGCTCGAGTGTCGCCGCATTACGCAATAATAAAAAAAAATATAGTGTGTGCACTGGTGACACAAATAAATCCCCGATGCCTGCTGCCAATTGAAGCGTTAGACAGCAGGTAGGACCGTTAAGCAGGTAACAGGTCAAAAGGCGACCCGCCAGCGCTCAATGAGCTGAAATTCCAAGGGATTTCCAGTCGCGTTCGTCATTCATGAATTTTGCGCACATGTGTTGTCAATTACCTGATCGGGTAACGTGCTTAGACTTAGACCCTAAATCTATTGACTCAGGTAATGCAGTTAACACGGGATTTTCCAAACGATAACTGAATGAACGCTGGCTTGGGTATATAACCCAGTGGCGATTGTCAAAGGATAATTAGAAGCCAAGTTAACCTCGCCGCAAACACACACAGTTCACAGTTTACAGATCCGTTCGCATCATGTCGTCGAAATTATCATCAACTTTATTGCGCATCACCTGCATCCTTTGGTTGCTCTCCAGTGCGCTGAGCGCCACAATCGCAGCCAGAGCGGCCAAGAACTCGAATTCGCCACTGCCACTACCGCTGCCAATGCAGCTGAGGATTTGGCAGTGTCGACAGCGTTGCTACCACCAAACGTTACTCAAAACCACATCGCCGGCATTGTGCCACAGCCGTCCCGATTGCTACATGTGCCACGACTACTGCCGTGTCCTGGTCGTCGCCGAGTGGAGTCTGGCCGCCGCCATGTGCGCGGATCGCGTCTTCTGCAGTCGCGGTTGCCGCACCGCCTGCCAGTTCCATCGACACTACACGGCGGCCTAAAGAAAGTCCGACCGAGTATATCAAACAAATTACATTAATATATTTAGTTGTTTATAGTTATAAGTTTTAGTTGTAACATGTAAATAGTGACTAAGCTTTAGTTGGAAAATATGGCTAATAAATGATATTAAAAACACACAAACACATTTGTTGTACTTTTATGCTGCATCACAATCGGAAAAGAAATCAAGATTTAAGGATAAACTCAAGTACAAACCATCTCAAAACATGATTGAGTTCAGCATTTCTCAGACTGTAAACAATAGTCTTATTTCAATTTCGCTTTTTGCAATACCGATCATATTAAAATCAGGGGCTGTAATCATTGTAAGTACTATTTAATTTTTTTTAAGTAATGCTTAATTTTAAGTTATACCTTACTTTTCAACCAATAATCAATATTTTTGAGCAAAAAAATAAAACTTGAGGAATAATCAGTATTTCATGAGTTTTATTTTTTGCTCAAAATAAAACTCAAGTTGTAAATTGGACAAGGCTTCATTTGATGCTCTTCACAAGAGTTTTTATTTTGAAAATGGATTAATATTACAGATTGTTTTGGCTTATTGACTGGGAATATGTATTATTCTTGCCTTTATTCCCCAAGAAAAGGTCGAAACTGCAACTTAAGTATTATTTTGAGCAAAAAATAAAACGCATAAAATAATGATTATTCCTTAAGTTTTATTTGCATGATTAAAAATAATGATTATTAGTTGAAAATAAAGAATAACTTAAAATTAATCATTATTTTGTGAGAAAATCTACAAAAATTTTAATAATGGCAAAAATGCATCAATGAGTTATACAGATGAATATTGGTATTTTCCTCGGTGTCTCAAAGTTACAAAAAAAAAAGATACAAATAATTATTATTTGCAGTTCCTGATTAAATAACGAGATCTGGGATACTGCAAGTGCGTTTTGGTATTTATTCAAGTCTGTAAAAGATCGAATCATACTAGTTTAAGTACACAAAAATCTTGAACTCATTACTGAATGTACTTCTTCTTCTTAAATACACAGAAACTGAAATTTGAATAACAAATACATATTTCTTTTTATGACTTGTTTTTTCTTAATTTATTTCAGCTAAGCTCACAGATTTTATGTCTTATATATATTCTGATAAGGATTAGTTAAAACCAGACTTATATATCATATAGAGG
>JBAMBJ010002755.1:0-199588 GCA_037043495.1 Drosophila recens | reverse complement strand
TTCCTGTTTTGTTAAAATAATTTCTTGATTTCATGTGACAAACTAACATTAATTGCATCTACAAGTTTAGTTCTCTTCACAAATCCTGTTCTTAAATTGTAAATCTGAATTTATCATCTTTAGCTCAGATACATTAATTATTTGACAAGTTACAGCTTGAAATTTTTGTGGAGATTTTTCTCAAGTTGCATACAACAAGAGCAAATATAAAACAAAGGGAGAATAACTATGCAAGTACTATGTGATGTGACTTGAAGTGAATGTGAATGCGGCAATAAATGGATCAATACTCGAAAATCAAATCCCCATACAATATCTATGTATGTATGCACTTACATATGTTCGCCTATCCTATCGGAATACTTATGTACGGATGTACGTACATATGTAGGCTCAGAGTCCTGACTCCGGCTGTGACTTTGGCTCCTATGGTGACCGCCTTAAATTGCATCCTTGCCGAGCAAAACGATTTCTAATGGCGCCTCCACTTAGATTAGGTCAATTGGACTCTACTGTGAGGACTCTTCGTTGCATGTGGCTAAGCAAAAAATCATTCATTTTACATGCTCACACGTACACATACATACATACATATATGTAAATATGCACAAACCATATTTATATACATGTTCATACAGACAGCAATGACCATACAAATAGCACAATTGAAATGCAATCATTTAATTTTGTTAGTATCTTTAATAAATGCAACAAATGTTAAAAATGTAAAAAATATATTTTTTAGTAACAAGAAACATAAACATAATTATAATTATTTTAGTAAAAAGATAAAAAAAAAACTAAATTTGTTTATCTTTTAAAACAGAGAAATATCGAAACTTTCACTAACCAAAATTTATTTATTTTTAATTTTGATTTTTAATAACAATAATACAAAAAAAGTATAAATTAGTTAAATTTGCAGTTAAATTAGTAGCTAATATTATATTTTATAATTTTGAAGAATCAACATCAAGTTAAATATTATCTCTTAGCTCTAATTTAACTGAACTATGAAAAAACTGGCATATACTCATTTTTGTATTTATAAGGAATGTAAAACTTCTCTCTAGCTTAAATTTATTGATAAATCAACAAAAATATTTGTTAATTTTGATTTTTTTTTATTTATTAATAACAAAAAGCTATAAAAACATTTCTTCTCCTCTTTTGTACATTTTTAAAGTAAAATCCAGTATTTAAATTGCTAAAAATGTTGAGAAATAATTAACAAAATCTACATTTTCGTATGCACAGGTATTTTACTTTTTATTATATACATAAATAGCTACAAAAAAAATAAATTTAAATTTATATATAAAAATAAAATAAAATTGAAGTCTTGGCTTAAGTTAATTTGCAAAGACGTTGATTTATTTGTATGTCCATTGGTGTATTTGTATTTCTGGTCAAAAAGCCAAAGGCGAAAACTTTTTGATGGTCATTGATGGTGATACGTCCGGCGTTGAACTCTGAGGTAAACGTAAAGGCAGTTGAACGTAGTGACTACGGATGCGATTGGTTATAGAGAGGGGCAAGTGGCAGTGAAGTTCCGGTTGTGGAAGAGAGAGAGAGAGAGAGAGAGAGAGTTACCGGTCAGCAAAACTGCTAACAAGCTGCTAGCGACCAACGTTGAAAACCCCATGGGACATTTGGTCGGCTCGGTTAGGTTTAAGTGTTTTATGAACTTGTTTCAATGAAGTCATACAAAGTGCGTGTGCGTATATGCGTGTGTGTGCGTGTGTGCGTGTATGCGTGTACTTGCAGGTGACATGTGGCAACAGAAGCCATGTCTACGTTTAACCTGACCTGGCCGTGGTCTGACTCTGTCTCTGGCTCTGGCTCTGACCCGTCTATGTCTGGGGCATTGAAGCTTTTAATTTGATTTTCGTTCAAGTGCGGTTTCACCCCCTCCCCTCCCCTCCACCCACCACCCTTTTCACTTGCATATGTGTGCGTGTGTGTGCGTGTGTTGAGGTATTTGACAAGTTCGGAACTCAATCCGGCTTTGTTGGTTGCATTGAACTTGAGCCGTTGCTGCCACACGTTGCGCTCTAATGAGCGAACCCAGCATATCTCTTAATTAAAGCTAGTCCAAAATTGTGAGCTTTCTGCGACTGCTCGACTCTTAGACACCCTGTAGACTTTGTAGAGATGAGAAAAAACATTGGATTGAATAATATAGGATGATATGAAAAGGACAAAAATATTAACTATTGCAAAAAAAAAAAAAAATTGAAAAATTAATTAAAATCATTTTCTGGAACAAGAAAGAGACAAATTGTGTTTACTAAGTTATAAGCGAAAGTTCAATTAGGCTCTGGGAAAAAACAACAATATAAATATTTAATCAAATTATTTTCAAGAATAATTTTACAAATATTAATTCTAATTTCTTTTAGAATGAACCGAATAAAATAATTTGTATATTACAGTTGAGCCTTATAACTCGAAATTCTCTCTAACTCGAGCTAAATGAGTGGCAGTAAAATTAACATCCTTCGTGCTGCTTTCGTCACTAGCGCGGACTGCCGTCCGCAGTGATAAACTTAAGAAAAATAACTCTATAAGATGTACAACTCCAAGCTCGAAACTTTTCTTTGGATAAAAAATCTAACGATTTTCAATATTTTTTATTTTACTTGCTCAAAAGTCACAAACAATTATAGCTAAACAATCAAAAAATTAAATGATAAGAAATGATTTTGTTTTTTGTAAAAACAATAAATGATTAACTTTAGCTTCAGATTATTAAAATTCAGATAAAACTAATTAAATGCAACTCGAAAAAGTTTTCAAGCGATAAATATACTTAGTTGCGATTAATTCTGGATCATTTAAAAAAAAATTTTTTAATATCCCCAGATTATAATTTTTTTTTTTTATTTTAGCTAAATTTGAATTTAATTTTAATTAATTTAATATTATTTAATTTTTTTATTATACTTAACTTTAACCTAAATTTTTACATTATTTTTGGTCAACTGTACTTAGTTGACATTAAATAAATAAATAAATGTCATAAAATGATGGCCAATGCTCTTCTAATTTAGACTAATTTAATTTCCTTCAATCAAAGAAGCTTGTTATTGTAAATTAATGTTGACTTTTCAATATTAAGTTGCATATTTGATGTTTATACAGAAATGTGCGAAGCAGCGAGGCGTTGAGCTCGATAAACAAAAACTGAAGAGCTGGAAAACTGCTAAACTGGTCAAATGCGGTTATAATAAAGTAGAAGGAACTCACAAGCTGTCGAGCATTCGGAAAAGTGCAACATGCGGCTGCTTGGCAAAGTGACCCCGCCCAATTGGAGGCGTAACGGACGCCAGTCAAAGCTGGCCAAGGGAATTGGACAGGGACAGACACAGCCCAAGTTCGAGCCGGGGTTAAAGGGCGAGCCCGCATCGACCGTCAGCTGGAGGAGCATAATGGCCCTGAACACGGATGAATTTTGCCGCAACACAAGCATTCATGGACTCAAGTACATCAACAGTCGCAAACTGCACACCGCCGACAGGTGAGAATCAAACAAAACTAAAAAAATGTGTGAATCAAGATGGAAATGTTATCTTTGGCACGCCAAAGATTTGATACCCTTGCAGACCCGTGATTTTAAAACACACATTCAAAACTTTGTTGCAAGTGAGTTTAAGAATTTCCCGGAGTAAAAAAAACAAGTTTTTAAAAATATGATTTAAAAAAAAATAAGTAAATAAAGTATTTTTAGTTAATTGAACAACAAAAAAGTTTTTTAGTAAAAAAAATACTAATTTTCTACCTATAGATTTATAAATATCATTAAAAAATTATCTCGTTTAATTGATTAAGATACACAGTATCTTAAGAAACAACAGATTTATTTACTAAACTAAAGCTGAATTGTAGATTTAGGTTCTTTAAAAAACAGAAGGATGTATACAATTTTATTGATCTACATACATATATTGTATCTTGAACAACAAAAAATGATTAATGAAAAGATATTAATTTTCTACCTAGATATTTGTAAATATTATTAAGATACACAGTATCTTAAGAAATCAAGTTTTTTTGCAAAACGAAAGCTGAATTTTAGATTTAGGTATTTGAAAAAACAGTTAGAAGGATGTATAATATTTTATTTATTTATATATATATATGTACATATATAGTATCTTAAACAACAAAAAATTTGTTATTAAAAAAATATACATTTTCTACCTATCGATTTATCATCTTTACAAATTAAAATCTTTAAAAAATTATCTCGTTAATTTGCTTAAGATAAGTTTTTTACAAAACTAAAGCTGTATTGTATATTTAGGTTTTTTAAAAAACAGTTAGAAGGATGTATAGAATTTTATTAATTTATATCGTATGGCTAGTTGGTATAAAATATCATTTTAAATTTATATTATGAGTTTGTTTGTTATACATATGTATGTGTGTAAAGAAATGAGAAAATAACATTACCCTATGCAAGGGTATCATAAAAAATGAGAATGAGAATCAAGTGTAAACAAACGTAATGCAGAGTGTTCTTTGGCCTTGCATTTTTCTCCGTACTCTGTTTCGCCGGCTTTTTGATGCAGGAAGCCTTCGACAAGTGGAACACAACGCCCGTGATTGTTGGCATAAATCCGGAGCCAACATATATAACCAACGAGCCATTTCCAGCGATTACCATTTGTAATCTCAACCAGGCATTGATTAGCAAAGCTGCCCAAATCCCAAATGATACATCGAAATTTAACATGTTGCAAGTACTGTGCCGACGCAAGATTAACTCTCAACTCAGCCGGAGCAACAACAATTGGGAGGAGCTAATCAGCAATGTGAGTCAACAGTTTAAATTATCATTGATGGTCTTCTATTCGATTCACTCCTTACATATGTGTAGATATCCCAGCCTTGTAGCGCCTTGGTTATTGGTTGTAGCTTTGGTGCAGTGGATAATCAGTGTGAATCCATGTTTCATCCGATTATCACCGATGAGGGTCTGTGCTGTGTCTTCAACATGCTGCATCCACGTTTCATGTACAAGCACAAGTAAGTTAATCCCCGATGTTTTGATTTATATCTAAATTCAGTCTTGTTCATTGCACATTTATGCTCAGCATCCAAAGAGTTTTATAACTTAATGGCAATGTATGTAACAGACAGAAATAATCATTTCCGGCTGTTTTCATTAAAAACAAACTATTTTTTACATACAAACAAATACAAATTTTTAAATAAAAAGAAAAACTTAAAAAAAAAACGCAATAAAAAAGATTGTTAGTCAAGTAATTGGTTTAGCAATTTTTTTAGCTTGCTCTAATCAATTCTGAAAAATTGTTTTTCTTGCAAAATAGAATATGTAAATTTGTAGTTTCGCAATTTAATCGAAAATTGCTAAAAATTACTATTTTAGCCACTTTTTCCTTCATTTCATATAAAAAGTATCTTAAGGAACAAATTTCAAAAAATCATAAAAAATACTTGCAAAATTATTTTTGAATTTTATTTTTTGCAGACACTGTTAGAATTATTTTGCATCCCAACATTTTTTATAAAAAATCGGGGATAAAAGTTGAAAAAGTTGATTTTTACAAAAACTCAAATATTTTCGAATATTTTCAATATTTTCAAATTATGAGTTGATATAACATTAGTTTTATTGAAATACTTTTGATTAGGTTTGTATTTTAGTTAGTTGTAATTGAAGCTTTTAAATAAAGTTGCTTTTTTGTGCTGGTTGAAATTAGCTGTGAGCCACTGTAAAAAATTATGTTAGGACTAAATATTCGTCTAAAGAGCTCCTTGAATTTTCTTAATTTTTTGAAGAAAACGTTTTAATTAAAAGATTGTGTTTTAAAATTTGTTTTCTATAGTTGTGCTTTTTAACGAAAATGTGTAAGACAATATTCATGATTTTAAAAAACAATTCTTTTATCAGTGTATGTGAATTTATATTTTGTAAAAACTTGGGACTGGTTGCTGGGTATCTTGAAGTCGAGCACACTCTTACGCGAAGTTTTCGCTATAAATTTTCACAGTGTGCCGCTAACACTGCGCAACATAACAACGGAAAAGAGCTACCAGGCGGTCAACTGGCATGCGGAACTGGGCTACAGTCGTCGCCTGAAGAAGCCACACAATCAATATTATCCACGTGCCGCACTCGGCACCGGGGAATCCCTGGGCCTGTCACTGACCCTGGACGTTGAGGCGGCCGCATATTATTGCTCGTCATCGAGCAGCATTGGGTTGAAGGTGGCGCTGCACAGTCCGAACGAGTCGCCGAATGTGCGGGAAACCGGAGTACTGATCCCACCGGGCCGGGAGACCAAGTTGCGCATTGAGCCGGCCAAGATAATGACGGAGTTGCCTTTGCGGAAGGTGCATCGCAAATATCGCCACTGTCTGTTCCGTGACGAGGGAAATTTGAGCTACTTTGCACACTACACTCAGCGCAATTGTGAGATGGAATGCATGTCACGGCTGTTGTTGCAACACTGCGGCTGCATTGTCTTCTATATGCCGCGCATCCATGGCAACGACACCGTCTGCAGCATCCGTGAATCACAGTGTGTGGAGAGCGTGCGTCTGCATACATCCATTGGACAGGCTGTTGAGTCCTGCCTGGACAGTTGTCTGCCCAGTTGTTTTGATCTCACATTCAATGCGATTCCCTATGCCACGCGAATCTCGTATGATGACTTTAAGACTGCGTATCCCAACATGGCGAACTATAGTCGATTCAATGTGGAGCGCAGCATTGCCATTGTCAATCTGTACTACAAGGAGCACACATTCCGGGCCAGCAAACAGACCGAGTTCATTGGCATTTCCGATTTTCTATGTGGGTAGCAAACCAAAAACATTACCAAAAAAACCTTAACTACATCTACATTTTTCTGTCTGCCTCCATTTCACAGCAAATGTTGGCGGTCTGATGGGCTTGTTTCTGGGCTTCAGTTTCCTCTCGATTGCCGAGTGTGTGTACTTTGCCTTCATCCGGCCGTGTCGCATTTGTGCCGAGCTTCGTCAACGGCGTCCCGTGTCAACCTTAGAACTGTCCAAAGCGGCAAATTTCACAGTCAAAAGAGCTAAGGTCCATGTAAATACAATGTTGCCACAAAACCAGTGGCAGCGACAGAGGCAGCGGCAGCAACAAAGGCAACAACAACAGCTTTCAACCATTTCACCTGCCACTTGGTTCAAAACGGAGCTGGGCATCCAATTAAATCGTTCTTGAATCTCTACACATTTATTTCTGCTTGTTTAACTATAAAATATCAAAGTATTTAGTAACTACATCATTTTTGGGCAGCGTGAAATTTTTGGGACGCTCATAGCTCAGCATAAATTGCTTCGATACCTTCTTCACTTCATCGTCAAAGATCTGGCAAAGAAACAGAGAAAAATCAATGCAATTAAAATTTAAATTTAAATTAAATATCGAATTTCAATTATGTTTCTTAAGTTTTTAAAATACTCATAAACTTGAGAGAATTTAAATACCCTAAATTATAATGTAAGTTCAACATTTAACAACTACAAAGTAACAAACTTATTCAAATTATATTACTTTTTATTAATTTAAAAAATCATTTGTTAACAAATTCTACTGAATTGTAAAGAAAAAAGGCGATTAAAAACTTTCTAAATTTGAGCCTAAATTGAAATATAATAACTCTTAACAAATTATGCAATTCCTTCTATATTCTATATTCTATTCTATAAAATAGTCAAGAAGCATTTTCAAATTTCCTAAAATTAAATTTAGTTTTATTAAATCGAAAGAAATAGTCTACAATTTAAGCGATTTCAAACACCCTCAAATTAATTTAATTTATTTGATGGTTTCTTAAGATTATTAAATTGTTAAGAGCTAAAAAGTTTTTTAATTCATAAAAGATCTAACTGAGAAACAAAAGGTTACATCTACATCTAGGTATTTAAAGCTTTTTCTAAATTATTACTGTCACTAAAATTAAATAAAAAATATACGATGGTGCCACAGAAATCGCTTTCGCCTGAATTTCACTTAATTTTCATACAAATTTAAATTTCATACAAATTTAAATTTCATACAAATTTAAGTGAAATTGAAGCGAAAGCAATTTCTGTGGCAGCCCAGATAAAGTAAATATTTATATTTGTTTTCAATACTTACGTCACATTCTTTCATTTCGAGCAAGGGTCCGAGATCGAACTCCATCACGGGCAAACTTTTGGATACGAAACGTGCAGCATTTGCAACCTCGGGCACCGCGTGCTTCTGCAGCAATACCATCTCCCAGAGGGAGCTGCTAAGAGCTCCAGACTTGACCGGGTCCAATACCGACTCATCATAAGGATCTTCCATCTCTTGCGCTGCAAAAATGTTTAACATAAGTAACAATTTGATATATCAAAAGGTTTCATAGTTGATGTTTACCACTTGCTGCGGCTGTTGCGCAAATGAGACGCTGGAGGCCCGTGTGGCGCAACAATAGGTTGCAAATGAAGCGTATCATAATAATGGCATCCTCCGTTGGACTCTTCAGGCAAAGACGCGCCAGACGCTTGACAAAGGCAGCCACCAGATTTTCCGGCAAATGTGTTGATGTCAAAAATATGTCGGCCAAATAAAAGAGACGTGCTTTATACTTGTTGTAGAATATTCGCGGATAGAACATGTTATACAGCTTCACATAGACATCCGGATAGGTGATGTTCTGGTGTTGCATCAGCGAAAAGATACCCTGTAAAGCAAGTAATGCGATGGGTCCTTCTGCAAGAGCAAATGAATGGAAATTACTTAATATATTATTATATATTTATTGTAGCACAATTTCCTTACCGAACGAATGCAGCGAGTCCATTAGAAAATCGGTCAACAGTATGGGATTCTCCAAGTGTGGCAGAATTCGTTCCAGGAGCACAACTAACACCTGCCGATGCACTTTCTCCTCCACGCCACTGCACGAGCTAATGATGCCGTTCCAAGCTGTATTCAATAATTGACGCGTCCGATCGTAATCAAAGCTTGGATTCTCCTTTGTTCCCGCACCAATGTGATACTCTTTAGCGTTCAGAACCGTCTTGCCCAGGTCGAGCAGATTAATGATGCCCAAATAGTTGAGTGCCTGGTTGGGTGACTCAACAAAGCTGTCTGGCTTCAAATCCGGCAGCAGTTCGTATGTCATCTCCAGCACGTCCAGACAACGGGCATATTTTTCAAAGGCCGCGAGCGCAACTGCTGGCGTTGTCTCCGATCTGACAAGGGCTTCCAGGACGCTGCGCTGTCGGTCGCGAACCAACGCTTTGTTCTTTCCATCGCGCAAAATCAGCTGCATGCAATCCTTAAGTGCGGCAGCGGCTTCCTCCTTGGAGGAGCCACCCAGACGGGTCAACAGCGGGGACCACGTTTCATCCAACACAGAAGTCTTCGCTTTGGAATTGGCATCTTTTCCCTTTGGCTGTCCCTTTGTCTTTGACTTTGCCTTCTCCTTTACTTGCTCCTTCTTCGCTGCCAACTAAAATTCAGAGACATGTAATGGGTCAAATAAGCTGTGAGCCACTGCATACATATGTATGTATGTATCAAATTCACTTACACGACCAGCAACAAATTCCACCTCTTTATTATCCACATCGCTTATTTTTAAGGCGGCTTTGGCCTTTTGCTTTGGCTTTGGCTTTGTAGCAGCATGTTTCGTTGGTGCCTTCGCCTTCTTTAGTTGGGCTGGATTTTTTGATTTATTGGTAAGTTTCATAGCACGACCGAGAAATAGTTGGGCCAACAATTAAAAAAGTAAATAAAACGTGCGGCGTGCAGCTCAAGAGCTGCCAACTTGTTTCGAAAATTGTCACGCGTTTCTGCCAAAATTAGTACATTTACTTATTGCTTTGGCACATGTGTGTTTAATAAATCTGAAATTTTTTTTATTAAATTGTGCACAAATAATCAAATAATAATTTGTTAGAATGAATGTCAGCACAGATTTTAAGCCCGTGCTGACACGTGCCGCACTTGCGTTGCAGAAAAATAAAGAAACATCGAATTTTACGGCTATTGTATTTCAAGAACCTCAAGCTCCACAGGCGCCAACAACAAGCAAGCCAATCAAAATGAAAACAAACACAGCTGAAGTTGGAGTTGGGGAAGCCGCAACTAACGGAAAGTTGGGCAAGGAAACAGACGTTGAGTTCGACATGAAGAAGGCGCGCCATGAAGTGCTCAACTTTGCCATGGCCAATCAGCGCACAATCAAAAACAAGCGAAAGATGGAGATATTTCAACTGATCAAACTGGGCGCCAAGCCGGCAAAGAAGCCGTGTAAAAACTACAAGGAACTGAAAGCGGAACGCCAACGACTCAGGAGAATCGGGAGCAGCGCAAGAAGTTCCATCAGCTGGGCAAAAATCAAGCGGGCGCCGCAAGTGTCAAATGTCGAACAAGCCAAACTCAACGAAGTCAACAGCAAAAGAAACGTGCACCGGTCGCCAATATCGGTCAGCATTATGGCAAAGCGCAACCAAAACTCAAGAAGCGAAATTAAAGCATATAAATCGAATTGTTCAATTGTTTTCTATTTTGGCGGGGCAGGATTTGATTTTGTAAACAAATGAGTATGTGCATACATATGTATGTATGTATGTTTTGCATATGTGCTGCCAACTTTCAAGATGTCAATTTTAAGGGGCAGATCGGAAAACAATTAACCCATTAATGGCTGCCCATAGATCGGCTGGTACGATTTTGACGAAATTTGGAAATGTGTGCCTAGAAGACCATAGAAGTTGAAAGAAACAAAAAAAAATTTGTATCTTCAAATTTAATTTTTTTCGATTTCCATACATTTTTCAGCTATTTTCGATAACATTTTGTATGCAGAAAAATAGCTAGATATTCACCTGTAAAAAACTACAAGTATAACAAGGAAAACTAAACTGTTCAAATTTTATACTTATATTTTTATTATGTTTCTTTACTATGAAATAAATTTTGCCTCGATATCTCTCACATGCCCCGAGCTAGAATTTTTAAAGTGTCAATACTTTTTTGGGTATTTAAATACCCATTAGCCGTTAATGGGTTAAATTAAATTTGCCACTAAAAGAATGCAATGTCTATAATTTTATTTATAGATTTTCAATAATTATCCTTCGGCTTTTTTAATTCAATTTTGCAACCCGCTGTTCTTTTTATTGTTTTCTACACTTGGGCTTCTCAAAAAAGCTAAAATTTTTGGAGACAAAAAGCTATTCTGGGAGCACTGGCCTAAGTTTATGTATTTTAAATGATTGGGCAGCCCCAATTGCTTGGCGCTGCCAATCTTTTGAAAATCATCTGTGTTTGTTGTTGTTTTTTTTTTTTGGTGCACTTGATTATTGGTCAGACGTGCGATTACGTGAATTTAGCGAGAAACAATATTTGTTATTAATTGTCATACAAAATGAACGCAGCCCCACGCGCCGCTCTCAACCAGCTAATACGACGAGGCTATAGCCAGGCCCAAAAAGGTGCAAGTGGCTCGAAGCCCACAGTCGGCGGGAGCAGAGGCGCCGCCGCTCCGGCTTCAACTCCCGTTAGCAATGTTACGGGCCTCAGCAGCGCCTGTGTGAAGCCGACATCAACACCCGTTGGTCCTGGAGCCTCACCAACCAGCGAGTACAAAGTTCCCGAATATTTCTGTTTTAATCGGTTCTCATATGCCGAAGCTGAGGTTGAGATGGCCAAATTTCGCTGCCCACAGCCGTCTGCGGTCAAAAAGTAGTTGAAATAATGTAAAGTGCGACAAGCCATAAAGAGAATGTAATTAATAAAATATACATATGCATAATAAATGAAGATATGAAATAATATACACAAGAATAGAACGAAAGACCACAAGCGACACACACATATATATACATACATACAAAGCATACAGATTAATATATATATATATATATGTATGTATATTAATTCCATATATATATATACTTGTATATAAATGTAGATATGCCACAATGACATGCCAACCTGTTGACCAGAGTTGGCAGCACAACACATTGTCACACAAGTTGGCAGTCCTATCTGCATTTATTTTTTGTGCTCTCGTTCTCTCCTCTTTTCACTTCTATTTCTCTTTATAATTTCATGGCGAGTGGCAGTGCTGTGCTGTTCTGGTTAATCGACATCGAAAATATTGAGCGCGGGAAGTGATATATCTAGTGTTTCACAACCAATTTGTCATTGCAAAAAGCAGAATAAAGTAAATAATAATTTTTTCGTATTCGTGCTGAACATAAATTGTGTCAAACCAAATTAAATGCAAAGAAACTATCGAATTTGTTGCAAGGCCCAAGCCACGGGGTAGCAGCTCTGTTTGTGCGTGTATGTGTGGTACAGTTGGGTAGAAAAAACATTGCTGGCCTGGCAGCGCCGAACAATTTTATGAGTTCCACAGCAGAAGTAAAGCGACGCAAGCGAACTAACAAATTCATTACTCTCTAAAATAAAAAAAAAAAAGTGGTATTATGTTGTTACTAATTGCATGCCAGCATAACGCACAAAATAATAAAAATTAGCAAATCAGTGCAAAATAAAATGAACGGTGTTGCCAATTTGCTCATATTATTCACAAACAGGGACGTCTTCTCAAACGCAATCGCAATCGAACGCAGTGCAGTGAAAGTGTGCGAAACAGAAATCATAAAGTCGTTTATAAAACGAAAAAACAGAAAAATGTAAAACCATTTAAATGTAAGTGCGAGACAGTGATGTAAATTCAGACACGTATAATGATAAAAAAAAAATGTCGTTTTTCAAATGAGATGGCTCATACTGTTCATAAGCGTGTAGTTATATATTAATATTAGATATATGTAAGCGTATGTACACACAACTGGCGCGCAAAAATCAGCGTAGTTGCTATTAGAGCACCAAAAATGACAAAAATGGGCGCCAGAGTTGTCGCGCTATCAAAACAGTGAGGAGCGCGTGACGTTCACGACACGAAATGAAAAATATAAATTAAATGGAAACAAACTAAACGTGTAATATTTTTTTTTCAATGCAGTGCAACTATTTTATTTTATATTGTTTTTATATGAACATATATATAAATGTAACATGATTTAATGTTGTATAGTAAAAGATGCATATAAATAAATAAATGAATGCACTCACGACACAGCGAGACGGCCATATCTAATTAGGACGGCCCGTGTTGCCACTGCGCCATATTTTGATTTTTGTTTTGTTTTGCATTTACACTACCTCTCAAATCGTTTAAATTATTCTACCATTTTCTCTTGAACATATTTTTGTAGTGACTTATGAAAGATGCGAGCTGGAAAAAAAACGGAAACAGAGACAGGAAAGACTCGACCGTGCATAGTATATGTTAAGAATCTGAAGGAATCGGAGACAACGGAATTAATCAACTCGTCGTCTTCGGCTTACCGTAACAGTAACAGTAAACAGTCGAAAATAGTGCGCAACGTCGCAGTCAAAGTTCCAAATAAGCGAACAATTACGGAGAGGGAGCGGGAGCGTGAGCGGGAGAGGGAACGAGAAGTAAGAGAGACGCGAACGACACGACGCGCTGCGTCCATTGCAAACGTCGAGCTGTTGCCCAAGCGACAAACTCCCGTTGTCCTCATCGGCAAATCTCCGACATCTGCTGTAGCTGCAGCCGCCGCACGCGGCCGTAACATAAAAGGCAACGTCTCAAAAGCAGCAGCAACAGTTAAGCAAACACAACAACAACAGCAACAACAACAGATCAGACCCTTGAGCAAGCGGAGAAACACAGAATTCCCAGTTGCCAGAGGAACAGCAGCAGCAGCAACAACAACAACAACGTGCACTCCGGCAACGCTCACGAAACGCCGGAACACAACGCGACTCGTTGTAACGGAACCCCCGAAAACAAAAATGTACAAACAATCGAAATTATCGTCGGCGACACCGCCGCCAACAATTGCGGCCAGTCGTTCGAGGCGTTCGATAAAACCGAATCCCAAGTACGCCAGCGAGGACATGGTGACGCCCAAATACGTCTCCTCGTTGGCCAACGAGAGCTTGAACAAGCGTGCGGGCAAACAATTATTTACGGACGACGATGACGATGACGACGACGAGGATCTGCACGACCTGATTGAGGAGGACAACGACGATGAACTCAACGACGCCGCATTTATACCGCAAATGCACAAATCTGACGACGATGACGATATGAGCGAGAATGAGTATGAGGAGCAGCTGCGACGCGAAAAGGTTCCCCCAAAACGTGGACGTGGACGTCCACCGAAGAATCCACAAGCGATTGCCGCTGCCGCAGCGACACAAGCGGCACGTTCGGCCGCTGCATCATCATCATCATCGCACACACAGTTCCCGATGCGTGGCATGACCCAATCCGGACGTGGTGGCGTCACGAATCTGCAGCAATTGCGTCGCACCATGGCCGTCAATTCGAATCTGGCGCGCTCCAATATGCCAGCCAGAGTGTTGACGGCTGTGGGCAACAAGCGCAAGCTGGAGGACCACGGTGAGACGCCAATAGCGCGCAAACGAATGGCCACCGAAGGGGGGATTGGAGGACGTGCGCCACCTGTCATCAATGGCAGCACATCTGTGGCCAAGACGACGGCAATTGGGCTGAACAAGACCAAGGTGATCATGGGCAACAGCAACAACAACAGCGGAGGCGGCGGCGTGCGTTTGATTCAAGCTCCACATGCCAAGCCACAACAGGGTTCCAACTTTAAGATGAACACGCCGACAACAGGAACAACAACAGCAGGACGTGTGGGAAATGTTGCTCGCCAGGTTGCGACCAAAATGCAGAAGACAATGGGCGGAGGAGGAGGAGGAGGAGCCAAAATGAAGGCGGTTAGCGATGATGTGCCGACATTTACCATTGTTAATATCAATGATATTATCAATCAGGACGATGTGCTCATCTCGCGTTCTTCCCACATCAACAACAACAACAACAGCAAGAAGTTGTCGCCAGCAGCGCGCAACAACAACAACAATAATAATAATAACAACAACAACAACAGCAGCAATTCACGCAACAATCAATCCTCATCCTCCGCATCCGCACTGAACAACAGCAGCACATCCAGTAATAATCTTAGCCTAAGCTCGTCCATCAAGCGACTCAAATCGACGCCCACAATCACCACAACCGTGACGACCATGAAGGTAGCTTCATCAGTTGGCAAGCAGAATCCATTGGAGTTAAAGCCCCGACCAAGAATCCTGAATGCCGAAATGGGCAAAAAGGCGCCCATGATGAAGCCACTGATGAGCATGGGCAAGGAGCTGTGTCCCATGACCGATGGTCCCGACACCGAGGACGAGGACATGTCTAATGACCTGGACGATGACATTACCATATCACCACAGAAAACAGGAGCACAGCAACCACCACCATCGAACACTCAGACGCGCGTGGTGCGTCGCGTCCAGACGGCCAAGTGGTTGCCCAACACACGGCGCAACATTCTGTCGACGACCACGTCGGTGAATGCCAGCAACAATCAAAGGCAGCAGCTGCAACAGAAGCCAAAACAACAACAGCAGCAGCAGCAACAACAACAACAACTGGGCTCAGATCGCAAATTGACCAAATTGCTGGGCGAGAGCAGCGATGATGATGTGTTCAAGAAGCCGGCGAGTCCGTCAACAGCCGCCACACATCCACATCCAACACAACAGCGTCGCTCCAAAGAGAATGCATCCGCAGATGAGGATGATGCAGCTGGAGCAGTTGGAGCTGGAGTTGGCGGCACAGATTCATCGGATGGTGAAAGCAAGCCGCCGACTAAATGCTTTCCACCGGAGACAACCACATATTGTGAGGAGGACGGACGCATCGTCAAGAAGATCACCTGCTATGAGACCTGGCATGTGATTAGCACGCCCAAAGAGTCAACCAACAAGACACGCCAGCAACGCACCTGCCTCGAACTGCCGCTGGTCAAGCTGGCGAATGTTGCCTCGCGGATCAAGATGCCGTCCAGCAAATGGACAAGCAAAGTGACCCTGTACAAGGTGTCGCCATCGCTAATGCAACGCCAGACGATGACCATATTCACTGGCGATCTGAAGACCTACAATATACCCGAGGAGGAGCGTCACAAGTATCAGCCGTCGTGTGTGCTCTTCCGCAGATCCGTGCTCGATCGCACCCAGTGCCGTGTGCCCTTCGATCGGGCCATCATCTTCAAGAACAAGTGCTTCTATGCGAACATCGAGGGCAAGCATGTGAATCTGCTGGGTGCCCCCGAGGTGGTCAACACCGTTAAGGATGTGGAGGTGCTGATCGACATTGTCGACTCGCTGGCATTGTCGAGTGACCTCGTCGAAATGGTCACATCCAAGTGATGAGCCAACAACTCGCACACTTGGACTATGTATAATACAAATATGCATCATAATCTACTAATTAAATAATTATAATACATACGTAACACACACACACATAATTGTACATCCGGAGTCCGGCAAAGTCGTTGTTTACCTTACAGAAATACAAAAATCAACAACAACAACATTAAAATAATAACATATATTTTTTGGATTGCCTATAATAATGGTTCTTATATACTTTTTTTTTAAATTCGATTTAAATTAGTTGTAATAGTTAATAGTTACTTTAACTGCTCGTTATATTTCTACATAAATTTATATATATACAAACATATAATATAATAAATATGAAAACAACAAAAAAAACTAAATTTAAAAATTGCGGGTCGGAATCCTGCACTTTTAATTTGATAAACATTGCATATTTTATATAGAAATATATTTCATCATTATCATTATTTTCTTTTTTTCGATATACACATCGGAAAAGTATATATTTAAAAAAAATGAAATGAAATAATCCAAATTTATTTAGCTATATTTCGAGTGGACGACTTTCAAAGCGATAACTTTAATTTTAACCATAATTTTACATAGCTGTATGTATGTAGGGCATAAACAATTTTTAACACAAACAAAATCACTTTTTAATTTGCAAATACATAAAACTGTAGTTGATTTATATGTATGTATGTATGTAAACAAACATACTACACCAGAAAACAAAAAAAGAAACAATAAAACAGAAGAAAAAGCATATTTAATTTAATTTCTACATAATGTAAACGATGAAAGGAGTTATAAATATACATATATATATATTTTATTTTATTTCTATGTAAATTGATTAAAGGTTTAATCTAAAAATGAATTGACTTTTTTCTTGATTTGTGCATTTTATTGGTTGGGCTAAAAGGTTTTTTAAATTTGACAAATAAATATTGAAATTTTTAAATTTTTTCAAAACGTGATTTTTAGCGAATGACAATGGATCAAGTAAGTTAAAAATAATTCAATTATTGAAAATGTATTCTCAACTGACATTGACCAGTGTGTACCCACTAAAGAAGTGCTAAATTTATCATTTAGCTTGCAATGTAAATTTTTCATGCCCGGGAATAAATGGATTATAGCAAACTTCTGCAGTATTTATCTATCATTGCCAGCGTATAATTAAATTAATGTTTTTATTGACAATAAAAGGCATTTGTATGCATTTTAATACTTCTGGAATATGCATACACATATGTATGTACAGTGTTGCCAACATTCGTTTGGAAAAAAAGCTGTTTTTGACGGGAGGAACGATGCAAAATAGCTGAAAGATTTATTAAAAAATCCATAATAAAGCTAGTTTTTCAATTCATTATTTTCCGTTTTTAACCCGAAAAGGGTAGAGTGAGCGCACAACAACAGTTGTTTATAAATAAAGTGAGCCATTTGAGCAGCAGCTGATCATAAGATGTGAATATTTCATCGATGTTGTCCTCCTCCTCCTGATATGATAATCCTGTTCTTATCATCCGCAGGAATTTATTGGAAGTCGAGTCTGCGCAAGCCATTTTTGTAAATTCAAAATTCATAATAAAATATATTATTTTCGTAATAAGTAGCAAACAAATAAACCAATTAGCTTTTATAAAGTACACTTTTAAATTTGACTTGGCTTCTCGTTGGACCAAGGCAACTATAATAAATCAATGGCAACCTTAGCCAACTCTGCAAAAGTATTGTTGCCCCCAGAATCCTTATAGGAATTGACTACAATCTAAAATTTTGTAGTGCTGTCATTATTTAGCCATTTCACGAAGCGAATTTTGTTATATTGGGTTTTAATTTTCCCTTATTTAGGTATTTACAAAAAAATCTGAAAAAAAGCATTTCAACAAACAAAAAAGCCTGAATTCCCGCTGCCCGCTGTTTGCAAATTTTTCTAGCAAATGGCCTTTGAAAACAGCCAGATTTGACGGGAAAAAAGCGACTCTGGCAGCACTGCATATGTAGATGGAAGGAATCGATAACTGTATCGATATTTCTTTGAATTTGCCTAAAAAATATATGAACTGGTGGCATATGAAGTGCTGTTTTTTTATATTTTAATTTTCTAAAAGCATGGCAATTTGTTGTCTGCTGAACTTTGGTTTGCTGCGTGTGCATACAGAAATGTTACCATATACACCACGATAAGTATCGGACGAGTAGTATGTGTTCTTGTGTTGTCGCTAAGCGTTCGTAGCATCCCTGGTTCGATACACACACTTAGTATCGATATCAGTCTAGCGCTGTCAATTATTTACCTAATATATATATATTTTGTCTGCCAAAAATATAATTCTAAACGCCCAAAAAAAAAAAAACAATAGTACACAAGATTGCAAAGTGGTGTACGAAAAACGCGTGCAAATGTTACAAAAGCATTGATGAGCTGCAATTGCAATTACAGCAGTGCAGTGCCATATACATATGTACAAATGTCGGAGGAGGAGCTGCTGCGGCTCCATTGACAACCCAACCCAAAAACAAAAAGCATAAGCGAGAGCAGTACACACAATGTAAAGGAAGAAAAAAAAAAGAAGCGAACAAAAAAAATAATACAAGAAAGAAGAAAAATTGTGTGTAAACGACAAAAGTGTAGACTTGAATAAATAATAATAATAGTTGATGTAGATATATATATTGGAAATATATATAAATTAATACGAATTTAATAAAAATAACAGAGAGCAGAGACAGCCAGACGGAGAGAAAGAAGATGGATACAGAGAGACCAAATGGCCAAGAGACAAAAGTCATTTATCACATTGACGATGAGAGTACACCGTATTTGGTTAAAATACCGATACCCTCCGCCCAGGTGACGCTCAAAGACTTCAAAATGGTGCTCAACAAACAGAACAACAATTACAAGTATTTCTTTAAATCAATGGATGCCGATTTCGGTGTGGTCAAAGAGGAAATCGCCGATGACGCCACAATATTGCCTTGTTTCAATGGTCGCGTCGTATCGTGGCTTGTATCCGCCGATGGGACAAATCAATCCGACAATTGCTCCGAGCTGCCAGCGAGCGAATGTGAGATGCGTGTGCGTAATCATTTGGCGCTGCAACAGCAGCAGCAGCAGCAACAACAGCAGCAGCAACAACAGCAGCAGCAACAACATACACACCAACAACAACAGCATCCACAACAACATCCACAACAACAACAGCATAAACTGGGCGGATTGCAAATGTTGCAGCCACCGCCACTCACATATCAATCGGCATCGGTGCTGTCCAGCGACCTGGACTCGACGAGCCTCTTCGGCACCGAATCGGAGCTGACGTTGGATCGCGACATGACCGACTACAGCAGCGTGCAGCGACTGCAGGTGCGCAAGAAGCCGCAGCGGCGTAAAAAGCGGGCGCCGAGCATGTCGCGCACTTCGTCGTACAGCTCCATCACGGACTCGACCATGTCGCTGAACATCATCACCGTGTCCATCAACATGGAGGCCGTCAACTTTCTGGGCATCTCGATTGTCGGCCAGTCGAATCGCGGCGGCGACGGCGGCATCTATGTGGGCAGCATCATGAAGGGCGGCGCCGTCGCCCTGGACGGACGCATCGAGCCGGGCGACATGATCCTGCAGGTGAACGATGTGAATTTCGAGAACATGACCAACGATGAGGCGGTGCGGGTGTTGCGCGAAGTGGTCCAGAAGCCGGGACCCATCAAACTGGTGGTGGCCAAGTGCTGGGATCCCAATCCCAAGGGCTATTTCACCATACCGCGCACGGAGCCGGTGCGACCCATTGATCCCGGCGCCTGGGTGGCGCACACACAGGCGCTGACCTCGCACGACAGTATTATGGCCGACATACCGGAGCCGATCAAGGAGCGTCTCGACCAGAACAACATCGAGGAGATTGTCAAGGCCATGACGAAGCCGGACAGCGGCCTGGAGATCCGTGATCGCATGTGGCTGAAGATCACCATACCGAATGCATTCATCGGCGCCGACGCCGTCAATTGGGTGCTGGAGAACGTCGAGGATGTGCAGGATCGTCGCGAGGCACGGCGCATTGTGTCGGCGATGCTGCGCAACAATTTCATCAAGCACACGGTCAACAAGCTGACCTTCTCGGAGCAGTGCTATTATGTGGTGAACGAGGAGCGCAATCCCAACATGCGAGCACATCCCCACCAGCAGCATCAGCATCCCCATGGTGTGGGACACGCGCTGAGCCACGCCGACACGGAGAGCATCACCAGCGACATTGGTCCGCTGCCCAATCCGCCAATCTACATGCCATACTCGGCCACGTACAATCCAAGTCACGGCTACCAGCCGATCCAATACGGCATCGCCGAGCGCCACATCTCGTCCGGGTCGAGCAGCTCCGATGTGCTAACCAGCAAGGATATATCCGCATCGCAAAGCGACATCACCTCTGTCATCCATCAGACCAATCAGCTGACGATCGCTGCCCACGGATCCAACAAATCATCCGGCTCATCGAATCGTGGAGGCGGCGGCGGAGGAGGTGGAGGTGGAGGAGGTGGAGGTGGCAATACCAACGATCAGGACGTATCCGTATTTAATTACGTATTGTAGAAATCTTTTGCAATGAAATTGTGTGTTTATTATTAATTAATTAATTAATATAATTATTCTTTTTTATACATATACGAGTATACAACAAACAAACAAAACAAAACAAAACAAAAAAACGCAAAAACAAAACAAAACAATATAATATGTATATTTATAAGAAGACGATGATGATGATGATGATGATCATGATTAAGTCGATGATAATGGACATTGTGTCAAGTATGATTAGCTCGCTGCTCTCTCGCTCTCTCTCTCTCCAGCGACATGTCGCCGACAAGCGAAAGAGAAAGAGAAAACAAACTAGATGTGAGCGAGAGAGAGAGAGAGAACGTTGCAGGATGAATGAATGTAAGCCAGTTAAAATGAGCATAAGAATGAGATGATAATTTTGAATAAAGTTCTAAGAATTTAGTAATCAAAAAATAAATGATATAATGAATAATATTGCAAGTTTTTTAATTACTTATTTTACTATTCTTTTTATTTACACTGGCGAACATATTTATTGGCACAGCACACATTTTGAGATTTGGGGGCTTAATTGTTCCCCTATCGTTAACATATTGGTATCAATGGAAAGGTCACTTAAATTCCGTTTGAATGATATAAAACTTTCCTAAAAAAATGTTTTCAAAAATATTTTTGCAATTTTTTTTTATAATTTTTTGAAAATTGCTAAAAAGGCACTTTTTATGTAAAAAGTAGGAAAAAGGGGTTAAAATGAAAATTTTTAGGATTTTCAAAAAATTATAAAAAATACTAACAAAAATATTTTCGAAAAATTTTTTTTGCAGTCACTCCTTAAATTGTTTAAAGAATTTTTTTGCATCAAAAAAAAAAGTTGGTAAAAAATCGAGGAAAAAAGTTTCGAAGATTGACTTTTACATAAATTCGAAATTTTCGAAGGGTACTTAATGGGTTAAGGAAAGTTTTATATCATTCAAACGGAATTTAAGTGACCTTTCCATTGATACCAGTATGTTAACGATAAAGGAACAATTAAGCCCCCAAACCCAAAATGTTTGCTGTGCCAATAATTATGTTCGCCAGTGTATATCTAGATCACCTCTGAAACTGCTAATTTCCATTAATTATTTTATATACAAAATATTTTCAAGCTTTTCTTAAAGTCTTTTATTTAAAATGAACTTCGATCCAAGGATCATTCTTTCAATTTCTACCTAAAGTCTTAGTATTTTGGCGTAAAATGTAAAAGAAATTCATGTATGTATATTTCGAAAAGATGTTCCAGTTAAAATTGCTATTAATTTATTTAATAGACAATAAGCTTTGTTTTAACCGTAAAAGTATC
The DNA here is from genome assembly GCA_037043495.1 of Drosophila recens. Lineage (NCBI taxonomy): Eukaryota > Metazoa > Arthropoda > Insecta > Diptera > Drosophilidae > Drosophila > Drosophila recens. The sequence continues at coordinate 177,352 of JBAMBJ010002755.1, read as the reverse complement.
TTCTTAACAATGACCCTGTCCAGTTTTTCCTTTTAGCTGACTTATTTTATATTTTTGCAGCTCGAAAAATTTGATTACAGATCTATATACATATGTATGTATTAAATAGTATGTTATCTTTGAAAATTAATCTACAAGCCACATGCATGATTTATGGACTGTCGAGAAGCTTATGATAAAAATGCCGATATATAAATGATATATGTACGTAAATACACTGGTCGGCATATTTACAAAAATTCAACATTTTTAATGGTTACTTAATGGGTTAAGGCAAGTTTTGTATCATTCAAACGGAACTGAAATGACCTTTCCATTGATGCCAAAATGTAAATGAAATAGGTTCAAATTATGAGCAGATTCAACTTTAAATGTTGTCAAAATAAATATGCCGACCAGTGTATGTGCAGCAAACAAATTCGTATATTTTATTTTTCAGCAAAATATTACTTTTTTGGTTTCAAATTTTTGTCCCTTATTTTATTTTAGTTGCTCTTTGTTCGTAGCACAAGTTAATTAATAGAGAATTATGAGATCTATTTTAAATATATTTTTTAATGTAAAAAGCAATTAGCTGGCCAAACATTGAATGTATTTCATGTTCAAATTACGCTCCTATGCGTGACACTTTGCAACACTGCTCAAGTAATCGAAATCGATATGCGCACAGTTATCGAATTGAGTATTGCCAAAATAGAGAAGCAATAATATATATAAAATATGTCAACAGAGGTGGAGACTGCGACAGCGGCTGATAAATTTTCAGCAAATGCCGAAGAATTGGAAAGTTACTATTTAATGCTCGAAGCTGGCAACATACCGGAATTGCAATGGCAATTTCCCGGCCGTCGTGCGCCGTCGCCGGACGCCAGTGGCGCCGGTGGCAACAACAACAACAAAGAACTGGAAGCTGCCACAGAAGCCGTCGAGCAAGAGTAAGTGTAAACATTCCAGTTCAGTTCAGTTCGATGATCTTGCAACAACATGTGCTGCTTCTTCTTCTCCTTTTATACAGGCCACAAAAGGCAAATGACTTTGATTTTAGTGACGATGTCGCCCCAACTCAGATGCGTGTGCGAACCCAAACGTCGACACCGAAATCGGCCAAGAAGAAAACCGCGAACTTTGCGGGCGTTTTGGAGACATTGAAAAAGAAGAAGACTGAGGGCTCCTAGCAGACAAATGCTCTATATAGCATACAGTTTATGTAGGATGGGCAAATGGCATTTGCCAACTATGAGAACACAATCCTAAATCGGTGATGTACAGTAGAAACAACTATTGCCGGCACTTTGAGTTTTCGAATATATGCAACAGCTACCCATATTTCAGCTAGCATTTCAAATTGAAAGAAATAATTGTCTACCATATGATAGCAGTGAGTTAGATTAGTAAAGTCTTTTCTGATTTTACTTAGACTTCTAATTAAATCCAAATCTATATACAGTGAACCACAAATGTCTTTATACAGCATAAATTTGTCAAATTTGCGTATAATAATATTGTTTTGATGCGGGTTTCTTATATTAATCTTTTATTCACTTAAATCCCGTTCTAATGATACCAAAATTTCTTTAACCCATTAAGTACCCATCGAAAATTTTGAATTTTAAAAAAAGTAAATTTTTCAACTTTTTTCTCCATTTTTTCCAAAAAATTTTTTGATGTAGAAAAATTCTTCAAACAATTCTAAGAGTGACTGCAAAAAAAATGTATCAAAAATATTTTTGCTAGTATTTTTTATAATATTTTGAAAACTGCAAAAAAGCCACTTTTTGTGTGAAAAGTAGGAAAAAGGGGTTAAAATCGTCATTTTTAGGCTTTTCAAAAAATTATAAAAAATACTAGCAAAAATATTTTTGATAAATTTTTTTTGCAGTCACTCTTTTCGATTTTTGCAGTCACTCACTTAATGGGTTAAAGAAATGTTGGTATCATTAGAACGGGATTTAAGTGAATAAAAGATTAATATAAGAAACCCGCATCAAAACATTATTATTATACGCAAATTTGACAAATTTATGCTGTATGAAGACATTTGTGGTTCACTGTACATATAGAGAACCCATATACAGTCAGTTCATCGCAATAATCGAGAACATCAATAGGGGATTGCTAATTTTTTCTGCAATGCATAATTCTACACTAGCGTGTAAATAGAAAACATACAAATTATAAATTCAAATAGAAAATGTTGGAAAAATATTGGACTATACATAATTTATACATGTTTACACTTAAATAAGTCATATGTAAATAATTCTATTTAAATATTAGCTATACACATTTTATTATTAAATTTTTTTATACACACAATTATACCACGTATAGGCAGTAACTAATTATTTAAATAAATTAAATCAACTGATAATGCAATTGTTAAATTAAAAAACAGATATGCAAATTATAAGATTTGATTTGTAATTTTGTTTAGGATTTCTTTTATTTTGAAATTCTTATATTAATTTAAATTGTTAATGTAATATAATTTGAGACCGCAACGTTTGCTTCTTAAATAAATTTAAAAAATATTTGATTTTTAATAGACACTGTGTATAAACAGCATACAATTAAAACAAATAAAACACATAAAACATTCATATTTTTTTTTTAAATTATAATTTCAAGGGATATATTTTTAATAATATTTCGTGGTCAGTTTAATTGATTGATAAATGTGAAAAAAATTCTTCAATTAAGTCGTCTTAAAAAATAATTTCAAATTTAAAAAAATAAAAAAGGAAAGGAATTCTTTTATTTCCCATATATAGTATGTGTATGTATTTGATGAGAAGACTTTAAAAAAATGTATTTATTTTTATTTTGATTTAATTTTATGACCGTAAATCTAATCAAAACGCAATTATTAATGTATAAAAACTATGAGCGTACTCTGAGTTCGACATTATCATCTTAAGGCTCAGCTGAAGTTTCTCAGTATTTTATATAATCATATTCCTGTTATTATCAGGTTTTGTTCACTCATTAAAATTGCTGTTGCATCGACTTAATGCGAATTATATTAGCAATAATAAGAAACAGAGTTAATCAACTTATTTAGTTTCCTTTTTGTTATTGTTATTGCTATCTCTATTCAACTCATCGCCTGCTGTCTCTTTCATTTGTGTGTTAACGCTTAGGAAAATTTATGATTGTGTTTATTAGCTGTTTTAGACCGAATTTGTTTTCGCTTTCATAGAATATAAAATAAACTTATAAATTATAATTTATTAAAATCTATTAAACAACATTTCCCATCCGGAAGTGCTAAATTTTATCAAAAAACTCTGAAACAATTATGATTGATTTTTTATGTTGAGTTTTTAAAATGAATTCCGCCCAATTATAAAAAACTAAAAATCACCCAGGTAATTCGCCACATGAGAAATAAATCATCAACATTAACTTAGCATTTAAAAAATTAATATTATAAAAAATTAGATAAAAATTGTGCAAATGACAAACTGAGATTATGCAGAGATGCATTTTTATAGGTCATAAAAAACATTTAAATTAGTTACAACTTGAAATTTTTACAAATTTCTACATCTTTTTAAATTTTAAATAAATAGTTAAAATTTATTTCAATAAAATCATTATCTGGGCTCCCTAAAACTTAGAAAACTTTTAAATTAGCAAATTTAAAGGGTTTAAAAAATCAAGAGATTTTTTAAAACAATTGAGAGTGTAAAACTGCTTATTTGATTATTAAATTGAACCAAGGCTCGAACCAAATACTGTGAAATCAGAAGCTCTTCAAACCTGTCTGCGAATTGAAATCTTGCTTTTCCCCATAATTTCAAGATACGAAGCCTTAAGATACAAAACAAAAACAATTGAAAATTCGTTTATCATTTCGTTGGTTTTATTGATTTAAAATGGCATAAGTGTGTGTATATATATATATGTATAAAGTATAATTGATTCCTTTTCAAGTTTCGTCAATTGTCGATTGGTAGTTTTTGTTTTATTTTCTTTACAAAGTTTACATACATATATATAATATATATTTTATATTAACTATATGTGCACATAGTATATTTTGAGTAAATTATCATTACATAAAATATGATTATTAATTTATTCGCTTGATTAGGTTAATGTTAGGTAAGTGTGGGCCTTTTTTGTATCTACGCGTGTGTGCGTGTGTGTTTGTGTGTGTGTAGATAATGTAATCAATTCAGGTTTTTTTTTTGTTTTTGTTTTTGTACATTTTAAAATTACATCAAGCTAAGCAATATTTAACAATGTTGTCTAAAATTTATAACAAACTAAAATGAGAATTGTTTACAAACGTGTTTTGAAATGCTATTCCAAGCAAAATCGAACATAAAGTTGTATAAAATGAAAGGAAAATTTTCTGAAAACAACTTGATTTCGACATACGTATGTATGATAGAGAGATGGTAGTTATGAAAGTACAGTAAGTATATAAGTAGTGTACATACACGTTTAATATAGTGCATATGTAGTTATAGGTATATTTAGCTTAATTTCAAAACAAACTCGATTGCTGTAAAGCACGTGCGTCCTACGTTTTAAAAACGTGAGTGTGTGTGTGTGTAGCTCGAATAAAAGGTATAACAAACTTAAAATTATAAAAATGAAAACATTCAACAATAGTATTTTGCGTGTTCACAACACGGCTATAGGCCATAGTGATTTTTGTTTTTGTTTGTTTTTTTCTTTGCATTTTCGCGGACATTTCAATATGGTTGTTGTTGTTGTCGTCGTTGTTGTTGCTGTGGTGGTGGTGTTGCTGGTGGTGTCAGTTGTTGGTTGTTGTGCGAAGCATTTTTTGTTGTGTTGGCATCCGTTTTTGATTCCTGTCATTCATCTTCTAATGCTGTGCTTCTGTGATGCGATGGTTGTTGTTGCAGTTGTTGTTGTTGCTGCTGCTGCTGCTGTTGTTGTTGTTGTGGCTGCGTTGCAACATTATCGCCAATTTCGCTCTGTATGATTTGTATTATTTGATAAAACGTTGGACGCGATTTGGGCGTTTCATGCCAGCACGGTCGCATCAGTTCATTGTAAACAAAGTCCGAACAGAGTTCAGGTTTGGGTAAGCTGCAAACAGATGGTAAACAATAAATACGATAGTGCAACACGTGACAGACATATGGACGTACCGATCGCCCTTGCGTAGACGATTGAGAAAATCTTCCTGCGTTAATTCCTGACAGGATTTGTCAGTGGACAGATTTGGTATCTCGCCGCGTGAAAACATTTCAAACAACGTTACGCCATAACTCCAGACATCCGAATACGATGAGAATTTGCAGGTTTCAATAGCCTCCGGTGAGTACCTAATTAAAAAATAATAAAAATGCACATTAATAAATATTGCTAACAATTTTAAAAGATTACAGTGGAGCCTACGCGAGTGTTCGATACCTTGCACCAATGTTTAGTTAAATTATTGACACAATAAACTGACTGTGAGAGACCCTGTACTTATTTTAGACAAAAAAGATAATTATGGTAAAACTAAAAAAAAAATATCTCAAAAGGTATTTTCTTAAAATTCTGAGCTTGAGCTAAAAACCATAGTGGATAGTGAGTTGAGCTTATTTTTGTTTTATATGACAAAAAATGTTCCATTTCCAAAAGGTCACATAGGATTCTTTCGCGGAAATGCATCGATAAATACAGTAGCGAAAATAGAAAACTGGACACCATAAAGAAGCGGTTTTTTGGGTTTTTTTTTAAAGAGTTTATTTATTAGACCATAGGAAAAACGCAAAAGGGCTAGGAACCGTTTGAATAAAACGTTCCTTAACACATTAAGTACCCATTGAAAATTTTGAATTTTTTTTTTAAATTCTACTTTTTAAACTTTTTTCCTCAACCTCAAACAAAAAACAATTCTAATAGAGACTGCAAAAACAAATTTTCAAAAAGGCTTTGCTTTTATTTTTTATAATATTTTGAAAACTGCAAAAAAGCCATTTTCAGTGGGTACCTAATGGGTTAAGAAAAGTTTTGTATCATTCAAACGGTTCCTAAGCCTCATACGCTCTTCCTATGGTCTAAAAAATAAACATTTAAAAAAAAAAACTTTAACCAAAAACCGCTCTTTTATAATTTGCCCTAAATTCTTTATGCTTCCTGGTACAAGGCAAAAGAAGTGAATCAAAAGCAATTAAGCAGTCACCATTTAATGGGTATATCACGCTGACTGATGCCGTAGTAATAACCATCGGCATTGGCAAATTGCGCCAGTCCAAAATCGGAGATTTTCACACATGAACGATCGACTAGAATGTTGCGTGCAGCCAGATCCCGATGGATCAAACCCTTGCCGGACAAATAGTTCATGCCCTGCAAAATAAATTAGTTTCAAAAATTATGTTGGATGAGTCTAGAGAATTACAAAGGGCAAACTTACGTGTGCTATGTCCAGGGCAAAGGTCAATAAACGGGCATTCGTGAGACTTGGCTTGCGGGAACTTAGATACACAATGAACGAACCAAATTCAAAGTATTCCATGATGATGCTTAGCGATTTTTCGGCCCAATATTTAAACTTGACCACATTTGGATGATCCAATTTACGCATTATGTCAATTTCGCGTATAAAATCATTGGTCACCTGCACGGTTTTCAGTTTCTTGATGGCAACCTGTTCGGTGGGCCGATCCTTATCATGATATTCGAGTTCGCCCCGATAAACGGTGCCATAGTGGCCCTGACCGATCTTATCCTTTTCACGATAAATCACTTTGCAGTCGGATAGCTGCATTACCAGCGGCAGATCATGAGAATTGGCAAAGAATTCACCGGGGCCACTAAATAGATTCCTGGAACTTGAATCAGACTCAGACTCGTGGCGTCCATTTGGCAAGCCATGGCCATTATTCATGGCCGTAAATTCACCATTGTAGTCGCCATCATCAGTGTACTCCACTAAAGAGAATAGTGAAATTAGAAATAAGATTAAAATTAGGCTAAATTAAATTAAATTTAAAACAGGGCTGGGCAGCCCAATTTTGCAATATCTACAAAATTCAAAATTTTAAATCAGCGGTGGGCACTACAACAACAACTTTATCAGAGTCTACCTAAGTTGGGAGCAGCCGCTGCTCCCGGAGCCACAGCGTGCCCACCGCTGTTTTAAATCTGTCTGCGAGTAAGATCATAAATTTCTTGCGCCCAGCGCTGTTTTAAAACTCTCTGTCTTGACATACGTGATTCTGCTTCGGTTTCAGGCACATCATAGTTTCGTTGTAAGCGCGTTTTTATGGCATTCAAGCGTGTGAATATATCATGATGACTGAAACGCTTGTCGGGATCATCGCTCCAGCCATCCATAATGGTGTTGTACATTTCCGCGGGACACAAACGTGGATGCAGCGGTTTCAATATGCCACCATCGATGGTACGATTGCGTATTAGATCCCGCTGCTTGAGGCGATCTAATACAAATTGTCCCCGCGAGAAGATCTCATAAATGGTCGTTGCAAATGCCCAGAGCTGTGTGCTCGAATCCTGTTTGGCTGCCTCCAAGTTATTATAGTACTTGATGGGTATCCAAGGTGAGCTAATTTATAAATGTAAATGCATATGTTATAGTTGTGATAGCTCATTCAAAATTTATATACTCACTCGGATTGTTTGTAGGGACGCGGGTAGCCGGGATCACTGATTTTGGCATCGAGCACATACTTTTCGGGATCATATTTGGTAACATACAGATTCGCACAGCGTATATAATTGTGTATTATCTTATTATCCTCCAGATAATGCATGCCACGCACCAAGCCATGCATCACATCCAACAGACAATACATGCTAATGTCGCGATGCACGTGCAGGAACTTATTGAGTGGTCCATATTTCGAGTACTCCATAACCATTGTATATGGCACCGACAAAGTCAAGCCATATAATTTAATAAACTGCGGCGATTGTATAAGACTCCAAGTGTGCGCCAGTTGCATAAACTCCTGAAAATTGGCATCGTATTTAAGCATCTTCATGGTAACTGGCACATCCTTAAAGGATCCCTGTTGTATCCAATCGCCGCGCATTGTAAACACTTTGTCATCATCGCTATGATTAATCGAGTCTGTAAAAATCAGAACGCAAAATTGAAATTAGAAATCTTTAATTATAGAAACATATCCAAGCAAATTCAAAAGATTATAAAGTAGAATAAAATAAAAATTTAAGCTATGAAATTCAACTGGGAAATATATATTTGTAGTACTAAAATGCGCAAAAATCAAGTTTTTTATACTAAACTAGTATAAAAAATTATATATATTTTTTTAATTTATATTTTAGTTAAGTAATTAAAACTGTATTGTGCAAATCCTTTTCTATTGCAAAGGTTCTAACCCGAAATTCATATTCAATTGATTTTATATGATTCTTAATACGACAATTTGTTATTTTATTTGGAATTCTTATTTTTGGCTTCCTAATTTAATAATCGTTATCTCGCAATTAACTTAAATGGAAACTGAGAGATATTTGAATATATGACATACATTTCTATAAAGATTTCTCAAAATTTCTTTTATTAAGTTAACTGAGACCTCAACTAAGTAGATATTGAAAAAACAGATCTTATTATGAACATTATTTTGAAAAATCCTATAAAGTTAATGTCTTACCTCGATACCATTGCAGGTCGGTTTTTGGATTAAATATCTGTGGATTTCGTCGCTGTAGCTCAGCTTCACTTAATTCCATTTCAGTCTTTTTGGTTTTTAAATTTTTTGGCAAACAGAGCAACAACAACGGTGGCTTATCATATTTCGATGCCGGTATGCGTATGCGATCGTTGCTATCTGTGCGTATAAATTGCGCCAACTCCGGCAGCTGCTCAAAGATGTGCTCATCTCCATTGTAGGCCAACTTCCATTGCTTGTCTTTGCGTATGATTTTAAATGTTTCCGTTTGACAACGCTCATGGTCACTGTTCCTGGCCACGCTGCAAATCACAAGGGAAATCTCAATGAAAATCAAAATCAATTCAATTAAAAAATGCTATCATAAATCTCTTGACTTTAATTTGCATGTTACACAATTTAAATATATTTAAACTGTGCATTCATTCAAATTGTTCTGAAAACTGATGTTTATAAGATCGTAATGCGCTTTACTTGGGTGATTGATAACTATATTAGAAAGCGTTCTACAAAAAAAAAGTTATATTTTTAAATGTGTGAATTTGATGGAGTTTTCCGGTTTTACGCAAATAGAAACAAGTTGGAAAGGCTATAGTTGAGCCCCCGACTATAGGATAACTTCTACTCATTTAAATAAATTTAAATTATTTTTTATTGCATGTTTCTAGGCATTTACATGGCTTGAAACTTAAATCAGCCATTACTACCGTTTTGTTTGTCCGATCTTGTTGCTCAGTAGGATGATAGCTTTAATTAATAGATAACGTTAATTACCAAAAAAAATACGTAGTATTCTAAAAACAGTGCTTGTGGTGGCTTTTCGCGATTTACGGAGGCGAAAGGGGGGCATATAGAAGTCTGTGTGCCAAATTTGGTTCCTATAGCTCTTATAGTCTCTGAGATCTAGGGTCTTACACGGACAGACATGGCTAAATCGACTCGGCTGTTGATGCTGATCAAGAATATATACACTTTATTGGGTCGGAGATGCTTCCTTCTCCCTGTTACAAACATTGCAACGAATACAATATACTCTTTTAATTATTTTTAACCGAAATTAACCCTTTCTAATGTAGTATCGGAACCGAAACAATTAATCCAAAATATTTCAAAACGATCGGATCATAAGCTCGACAGCTACGTAGAAAGAAAAGAACTATGACGCTAGAAAATTCAGAGATTGTTCCGTTCTTTTTTGCTTTATCCGTAGAATAAGCAAAAGGTCTCTGGAAGTGGGAGTGAAGGGTTTGTTCGACTGCTTTATCAGAAATTGTTGCTGCTTACATTCGTGTATTGATGTCAATGTAGTATGTGTTGTACTCCCGGTCGCATTGCCGCACTATGTAGCTGCCACATTTGTCGCCGTTCTCGTGCAATTTCATGAAGGAGTAACCACCGCCAATTGGTCCATGGCAATACAAACGATCCAATTCCTCCAGCGATGGTGTCTTGTATGAGGGACACAAGTCCTGCATCCATTTCACCGTCAATCTAAATTGAAACACATTAAGAGGTTTTAATGTTAGCATATAAACAAGAAAGTTTATCTTTGGCAAACCAAAGATTTGATATATTTAAAATTGTTCGCTATATGATATCGTGATTCGATTTAAACCAAGTTTGATAAGAATATAGAAGACAATAGTAAATACATAATATGTGAGATTAGTTGTTATTGTAGGAAACAAAAAACATTTCATACAAAGCCTTAATTATTGAGCAACAGTTTCTATGGCCAAGCACATAATCTGTGAAATTAGTCAAGTTAACAGACGGACATGACTATATCGAATCAAGACCTTATTCTTATCAATATATATTTTAACTAAATTAATAATTATATCTATATGATACCTTATGTAAATGCCCAAATAGGATATGAATGATTTCATTTCATGTTCGGTCTCGAAGCGCATATGATATCCCTTGGGAAAGCCGACGATTTCCATGCGCACAACTTGCTCGCTTTCTTTGTACAGCGAGAAAATGTCCTCAACAACAGCAACAAGACTCCACTAGAGGAAGACAGAGAGAAACAAAATGAGACATATTAAATGATAACATTTTTGCAGTTGGATATTTTAAAAAATGGTGAGAAATACGGTACAAATCGTTCAATTTCAAAATGCATATAATTTCAATGTAAATTAACAATTTTATGTAAATTATATCAATCTTATACTAGGCGTTCATTGTAACAATTGAATAGCAATAGAATAATTGAGCTATCGAAGCATACTGGGTCAATAAAAAACTGTCAATTGTCAGATTAAATTAAAGCATTTTTCAATAAATATTATTTATATGATTTTATAATGCTCTTGAAAGTACTTAAGTGCTTTTTAAGGCTCGCTACAATAATTGAAATGACGGCTAATTCTATTTTTGAAATCAGCACGCCTTAACCATAGTTCGCAAGTTTTTGTTTATTAAATTCTTTTGGAATTTTCCTAATTTTCTTTCGAAATTCGATATGAAAAAAAAAAAGAAAAGATTCGACATTTCGTAGATTTTAGTTCAATTGTAGTTTAATTGAGTTTTTCTTATTGTGCCTGTTTCGTTTTAAGAGGGTTTAAAGCAACAATTAATTTCTTTGTTTATTTATTTAGTGTCAACTAAGTGCAGTTGACCAAAATTAATTTAAAAGTGTAAAAGTTAAGTAATATAAAAAATTAAGTATTATTTAATTTATTAAAATTAAATTTAAATTTAACTGAAATGATAAAAAATTAAAAATCTGGTAGTCAAAAATGTTTAAAACAGGGATTAAAACCCTAACCGAAACCGTAACCTTTAATCGGTAAAACCCGATTAAAATTTAAAACCGTAACTGAAACCGTAACCGAAAAAAAAGTTTTCATTTGACCGAAACCCTAAAACCGAAACTCTGTAAGCCGAAATAACCGTTTAGTAACCGTTTCATTCAAAAGGGTTTATTTCGGGTTTCATACAAAAAAAAAATGATTTATCACCTTTAATTTTGATTTAAATTTTCTTATGTTCAATTTCGAATTGTTATTTGTGATATTCATGATTGAATTTTCATAGCACTGAATAAGCGCAAATAAAATAAATTTGTTAAATGAAATATTAAAATTGTTAAAATGTAATGTGAATGAAACATTAAGAAAGTACTGCTTTTTTAATTATTTATATTATATTATTAATATAATTATTTTTTTGCAAAATACATTTTTTTGTGAACCGAAACCATACTGGTATTTCAAAACCGAAACATACAAAAACCGGTTCACAGTTACGAAACCCTTTATTCAAAGATTTTGCGTAACCGATAACCGAAAACCCAAATGCGAATAACATAACCGAGACCGTAACTGAAACCGATATTCGTTTCGGTTGTAATCAGCGTTGCCAAAATTAGTCCGTTAAAAAATAGCCAGATTTGAATAGTCAAATTTTAAAGAAATAATAAAAAGTATGGTACTGCTTTTTTTTAGCAAATTTTTATTTTATTTCTGAATAAGAATGGAAAGAACGTAGAAATAAAATAACAGAATGCTTAAAAACAGTACCATATTTTTATATTATTTCTTCAAAATTTGCTTATCATCCGAAAAATTTGACAAATCTATCCGAAAATAGTCCAAATTGGCATGGCTGGTTGTAATCCCTGGTTTAAAATGATCCAGTGCCAGAAAATTGAATGTTCAAAAACATCCTAACTGTTTTCAACAGGTCCACAAATATGTTTGTGTTAAGCTCCTCGACTTCAAGCAGTGTATACTATATGTACAGTGAGCCACAAATGTCTTTGAAAACTGCAAAAAAGCCACTTTTTGGGTGAAAAGTAGAAAAAAGGGGTTAAAATCGTAATTTTTTGGAATTTTCAAAACATTTAAAAAATACTAGCAAAAATATTTTTTAAAAATATTTTTTGCAGTCACTTTTAGAATTGTTTGGAGAATTTTTCTGCATCAAAAAATTTTTTGGAAAAAATCGAGGAAAAAAGTTAAAAAATTGCCTTTTTTCAAATTCAAAATTTTCGATGGGTACTTAATGGGTTAAAGAAATTTTGGTATCATTAGAACGGGATTTAAGTGAATAAAAGATTAATATAAGAAACCCGCATCAAAACATTTTTATTATACGCAAATTTGACAAATTTATGCTGTATGAAGACATTTGTGGTTCACTGTATGTGCGCTGTGTGTGGTTTTCTTTTCTAAGACCACAGCGTAGTTCTTGTTTTCTCTCGTCGACGATAAGGAAGGCGACATTGTGACGTCAAACAAATTTGCTGCATTTTATTTCTTCCACAAATTAAAAATATATTAAACGCATTTTAATAAAATAATACAAAATGAATATAAAAGGAAAATGTGTGATTTTGGGAATTTTGTAAAATGGGGAGTACTCACTTTAAGTGTTGCCTCGGATGTGACGCGTGCCACTTTCAGTCCCGGCTCGGCAGAATCATGAAACCAAAGACGCACATAAACGGGAATCGAATTCGGCTGCTGCTGCAGATGATGTTGATGATGATGTTGCTGTTGCTGTGATGCTCGATGACGTTGTGACGAGTGCGAATGTGTGTGTGTGTGTGAACCACGTAGAGTGTGCGTATCGCTGCCGCTGTCGTTGCGCTGATTCCCATTGCCGGAATTCCCAGAATTGCCGTTGCCATTGCCATTGCCATTCCCATTCCCGTTGCCATTGCCATTCCCATTGCCATTGCCAGTGACCGTTGTCGACAGCGTTGTGTTTGAGCCCGTGACTAGCGTCGTTGTCGATGTCCGCGTCGAGTTGCTGATACTGCCATTGCCATTGGCATTTCCGTGCGGCGGTTCCGTTGTCGACTCATTTGGAAAATACTCAACGGTCGCCTTGAACTGTTCGGTTAAATAGGTGGGCGCCAAATGGCAAATCTGATGGACATAATGCCATTTTAAGCTATTCACCGCCGGCTGATTAACGCTCAGTTGCCGGAATGTGCTGCGGATTTTGGCCCGCACAAAGATGCGATGGGCACGCCACAGACTGCGCGGCAAATAGCTCTTGTAGGCCTTCTCGACGGCCTGCGGCTGCAGCTGTCGCTCCTCCTTGTCGATGAGCATGTCCATGACGGCCAGGCCCATCACCTTGTCCTTGTGATCGGGATAGCGTATCTCCTGGATCTGTTCGTGCAGCATATCGTAGCGCATCTGATGGTACAGATACTTGTGGCAATTGGCATCGATCTCCGACAGCTGCCGGTCCAGCTCGGGCACCCGGAAGCGCATCCGAAAGCAATAGCGTTGATGGCAACTCAACTGCTCGCCCGGCAGTTGCCACTTGTGTTTGGCATTGAGTGTGTGCGCTGTTGAGGAACTGTTGCCACTGCCACTGCCACTGGCGTTGCCACTGGCGTTGTGCTCCCGTATGCCGAACAACAGCTGCGCCGTCGGCAGTATCTCCATATGGCGGCACATTGTCGTGCAGATCTCCTCGCACAGCAGCGTCGGCGAGAATTTCTCAAAGTCGCCCCGCAGCAGATTAAAGACATGGATAAGGCCATCGTTGGCGAGATTTTGATTGGAGCTGCCGCTGCGCAATGACGATGATGTTGCCAGGCTGGTGCTATCCGCCAATGAGGTTCGTCCGCTGCTGCTGTCGTCCATTGTCCAAATTTGTTAAGCTCCCTCCTCCTCCCCCCACCGCCGCCTTTCAGACCCGCGTCACCGGCAGCAACGGCTGACGGCGTATAACTATTTCACTGTGCCTGCGAATCGTTGCCAGATGCAGCCACAACTTGAACTACACCCAAGAACAACAAAACACTTTAATGCAAAATATTCTTCTCTTTTCTTTTTTTGGTTGCCTATTTTGGGCTCCGTTTCTGCTGGCGTCGCCACCTCATTAAACTGCAGTTTATTGTTGTTGTTCCTGGTGTTCTTTTACGGTATATTCATGCACTCGCTCGCACTTGATTTTCAAATTCAAACTATCTGCGTTTCGTGGGGACACACAACAAAAAATAAATACAAAGACGGAAAAAAAATATGCATTGATTGTTTTTGTCTAGCTATCAGAGTAGAGGTGGCAGCCTTGGCAAGTTTGGCAAAAAAAAAAAAAAAAACAAAAAAGGTGGCAATCTTGGCAATGGTGGCAGATATGACAATATTCAACTCCTTTCAGAAATATTGTTAAATATGGCTGTTTTCTTTATTTTTAAATATTATTTTAGAAAATTTATAGTTTTCTTGGTTTATTGATTTTGTACTTAATTGAATAAAAATAAATATATTTGTTTTAAAATTTAAATTAATTAATTTTATTAGAGAAATGACATTGGACCCAATTTTCTATCGATGTGCTTGCAAAACATCGGAGCCATCGGTGTTTGGTTAGCAACTATCGAATGTTTCTATATACCACAAAAAACAACAATAGAAAGAATTTCTAAATATTATGATAAATATGTTGAATACAATCTCTTTTACAAATGAGATTTACAGATTTAAGAACCGTTCAAAATTTACATTTAAATTTCGCATCGCGAGAATTTGAATTAGAGAAAAGAAAATGGGACCCGATAACCGATGGCAACATCGATTTCTCCTTTTTTGCAGACATCTGTGTTTTTCATATGTACTTGCCACTTCTTTGAAGCAACACAATCGATAACTTGTTGAGCCAGGCCGTATAAAATGTCTTTACAACACTATTTATGTACAAGTTTATGTGAGGGGCAGCTAAAAATGTCATTTTTTTTTATTGCAATTTTAAAATTTGTTTAATTAAAGAAAGCAGTTAGGATGTAAGCTGTTCTTTAAAGCGACTTAAGAATTTAATGGCATCTTAAAAAGCGAACTTCATTAAATCACTACTCGCATAAGAGCGAAATAAAATAGATGTTTATGAATTCAAAGTAACTCAACATGACATATGCTGTCTGTCGTATAAACTTGGTAAGTGTCGGTATTTTCTGTCAATATTCTGGCAACTCCATTGCTGTCAATTTTTATATAACCTCAAAAGCAAAAATTCCAAGTATCGGGCGAGAAAAACAGAAATTTTTTTGTGCACATAATTTCACTTAAAAACTTAACAAAAAAAGAGTTAACCCATACATTACAGACATGTCCGATTTTGAGAATCTTAGCGGAAATGATAAGGAACTGCAAGAGTTCCTTATGATTGAAAAACAAAAGGCGCAGGTCAATGCACAGGTATGTAAGGAAAAAAGCATAATAAAAAGAAAACACACTTATTCAATGAAAATATGCCAATTGGGTATAATGGCTTTGTGGCACAGCCATTTGAAAGCATATCCGACACTATCAAGTAAAAATATGTATTCTTTTTGTTCCATTGTGTTTGTCCGTCCGTTCGTTAAAACGGGTCAATCTCAGTAAAACTACGGTACAAGAAATGGAGACTTCAAATTTGGTATGCAGCTCCATTAACACCATACGCACCATGAGCAAAGTGTGCGCTTACAAATAGAAAAAGATCCAAATTACAAAGGCAATTTTAGAGCTATGTTTTGAGTTTGAGTTTTGGCACTGACGAATCCTGCAAATTTCATCACAATCACATAATAAATTCGAAAGATATTCAAGACACATTTTTAGTCAGTCTATGAATGTAGAAACAAAGTTCGAAGTATCGTTATTAGATTAAAACTAGTCGGCGGTGCTACAGTCGAGCGGTACTCGACTGTCGGAGACCCCGTACTTATTATAAAGATATCTCAAACAACAAAATGATTTTTATACTAAGACTTTATTTGGACTGATCGTTCTTATGGCAGCTATATGATATAGTAATCCGATTTCAATCAAATTTGGTCAGTATGTATGGGACCGACTTTTATGCATATTCTGTCAGTTTGGTTGAAATATCTCAAACACCAGAAAAGTTTTCCATACTAAGACTTGATTTTCAACTGATTGTTTCTATGGGAGCTATATGATATAGTGGTCTGATCTAAAATCTAAAACAAACTCGATCTGCTTCCAATATAGACGAACCTACATGCCAAGTTTCGAGTCTCTAGCTCTTATAGTCTCTGAGATCTAGGCGCTCTTACAGACAGACAGACGGACATGGCTATATCGACTCGGCTGTTGATGCTGATTAAGAATATATATACTTTATGGGGTCTGCCACGCCTCCTTCTGCCTGTTACGCACTTTTTTTTTGTGACAAAGTTAATAGACCCCTTTACTTTTTTAAAGTACGGGGTCTAAAAAAGCCGATAAGGAAAAGTCGATATTAAAAAGAATTATTATTGACTAAAAGATGTTTCTTGATATTAATCAAATTATTATTGAATAAATGCTGTTTTTTGATATTAATGAAATTTGTATAAGATAATGCAATAATATATGATAATAATGCAATTTTGTGCATGTGTTTATTTTGTTGTAGATACACGAGTTCAACGAGATTTGCTGGGAGAAATGCATTGGGAAGCCGAGCACAAAACTTGACCATGCTACAGAGACGTGTCTGAGCAATTGCGTGGATCGCTTCATCGATACATCTCTGCTGATAACACAACGTTTCGCTCAAATGCTGCAAAAGCAGAGTTCCGGTGGCATGTAGACCTCAATAAGTACCTCTAATTAGTCGCAAAAAAAAATAATGGAGCACTGTTGCCTGGATTCGAATTATTCGAGCCAACAACACATCATCACACAAGAAAACACAATGCTGGACCTTGTATTAGCTAATTTAGAATTCAATAGAACACCGTGTTCCATTTTACAATCGTTGAAGACAAACGAAACAAAACAAAACTAAATAACTAATTTCTAAAATTACCATGTAAGAAGTTTTTGTGCTAAATTTATCCTATGTCCGTTCACTGTGCGTGATTCTAGCGACAAAGCTTCGAAATTCTGAAACCAAAAAAAAAAGAAACATGAACAACAGGCAAACAAAAAGAAAAGAAGACATCAAGATGAAAACTACAAAAATACAAAATATTGTACTATATTATTGTTTTCTTGTTCTTGCAAGGTTGAATGTTTGATAAAAGATAAATAAACATTACAACAATGTTAACAATGCTATGTCTATGTCGCCGTCGCCTTATTCTGCTCTTTTTTCAGCTGCCGATACAAATCAATCATCTTGCTTCTCTCTCCCTCCAGCATGCTACGAGTGGCGGCGGGCAAATCTTTTCGCTTTCCCTTCAATTGCAGCTTTGTTGGTGTACCCTTCTTCTTCTGTGCAGATTTCTTTGTGCTGGAATCTTCTGGCGATGCTGTCTCCGCTGCTGTGTCTCCGACTGTGTCCATCAGGGACTTGAGCAACAGATTCGATTTGCGGCCAGGCCGAGGTACAGTCTCATTTTTGCTCGCCTTGCGTGGCAGCGTCTTCAGCGTGGGCGGGGCATGCACAATTTCCCCAAATTTAAACACATCGCGTTTGTACTCGGTGGGCGCAGAAGCAACCTGCAAATTAAAGTTGTTTATCAGATTTTGATGGAATTACAAAAGCAAAGATGTAAAAGAAACTTGGAGCACAATTAAAAAGACACCAAAATAAGAATAGTTAGAAGAGCATTCAGAGTACAAATGTTAGGAAACTCATTGGTCTACAAAATTAGGTATTTAAAGAGAATTATGTAGCTTTGATTTTCTTTAGTATTTTATTCATTTTAGAAAGTTCTTGTTTAATTTTCAGCCATTTTTGGTTTTGATTTTGAATATCCCCAGATCATTTTGATTTAAATACACATTTTTTTTTTAACTGGAATTGATATTATTTAAATTTTTTATTTCCCTGTTTTATTATTAATATTATTTGTTTTTAAATATTTCCATTTTAAAGAAAAATTTTTGAGCTCAACCAAAATATTAAGCTGTATTATTAATTTTTTTTATAATTAATCTCTTGATTTTAAAAGTTGTATTTAATATTTTTATTTCTTTGTTTCTAAGAACTTCAATATTTTAGAGTTTTTTATTGTTATTATTATTTGTTTTTAAATATTTCCATTTTTAAGAGTATTTTTTGAGCTCAACCAAAATATTAAGCTATACTAATAATTTTTTTTTATAATTAATCTATTGATTTCATAATTTTTATTTGAATGTGGTTCAAATAGTATGAAAACTTGGTTGGAGAAACTTTCTTGCTTTTTACTATTTTTGATTTCCTATTAACAAGTTTTTTTTAGCATGTATTCCAAATTGGGTAAAGGTCTAAAAGCAGTAGCCAGTCTCCAAAAAAAAAAGAAACACACACACAGAAAGAGGGCGATTTATGATGAATTTAGGTGAAACAATTTTTAGGGGGTCTCCACTAGTTTTTTTTTATTGAATTTTGAAATTGGGAAATTTTCAATGCAAAATGAGCTTTTGCATCGTTGTTTTGTGAATGTTTTCAATAATATGTTCATTTTTGTATTAAAATTAAAAAAAAAACTACTGGATTATTTTTACCTAAATTCATCATAAATCGCCTTCCTTCTGTTTTTTTTTTTTTTTTTTTGAGACTGGCTACTGCTTCTAGACTGTTACCCCAAATTGTTTCAATTCTGGTATTTTTGGTATTATTTATGTAAATTCTTTATGTCTTACCTCTTCGTCATCTTCTACATCGGCCTCTTTGAATGCGCGTTTAATGAGCTCCTTTTTCGTCTTGGCATCCATCGGATTTTTAACCGTTGCATTTGGTTTCTTGCGTCCATTCTTTTGCTGTCGTCGTTCCTTCTGCTTTTGCTTCAGCAATTCGTCAATTTCATTTTTGGGTCGCTTTTGTAGTGTTATTTCGCCCGTTGTCTGATTGCGTATGACATTAACACCGTACTTGGCCTCGTATTGGGCTTCCCTCAGAGATGCGCTAGTTATGCGATTGACCCGCCGTAGATAATCCTCATCCGTTTCATCGGCCAACTGTTTGATGTTTGCATGTCTGTTGCCCACCACTGGCTGTGCTTTCTTTTTGCCAGTGGATTTCGGTATGTCCTCTTTACCCACACATCCCATTTTCAGTTTCTTTCCCTGTTTGGCGGCATCTGCGATTTTCTTGAACTGCTTAAAATTGTAGGAGCCGTGTTGCTCATCCTTCTGCGTTGGCGGATTGTTCGTCACATTGGCCAGTCTTAAAAGAGCAGGTGTTTAAATGCAAATATATGTATAAAACTATTACTGTTAACTGCGTACTTCTTCTCTCTCTGTTCGATTTGTTGCAGGGGATCACGTACTCCATGATGCTTCCTCACAGGTATTTTACGTTTCCTTGCCATTATAATATGAAAAGACTAATAAACAACAATCTGGAACTCGTGGTCACGTTTACTCAAATAGCACGAACAGCTGATTTTTGTGTGTGCCAGGGCTGCAAATGAAATGTCGATGGTCGATAAATCAATTTTATTCCTACATCGATATGGCAGCTATTCTTGTATGGTGCGGAAAATACAATTAACTTTTTAGAGATATGAAATCTATTTTTTTTTTGCTAGATTAAAGCCTATTCGTTATCTGTTAATTAAATTATTCTGGGGTGCCACAGAAATCTCTTTCACCTGAAAAATGACGTAAATTTCATACAAATGTACGTCAAATTCAGGTGAAAAGTTTCTGTGGCACCAGATTTTCTAAATTTTCGATTAAGCCTCAGAAATATCGATATGAAAAGCATCACAATAGATGATTTTGCAGCCCTAACGTTGCATCAAACAGCACGAGCAGCTGTTAGTTGTGTCATCGATAATTAGTGCACGCTAGGGCCGGCATCGGTCGTAATATCGAAAGGGTTTTTTTTGTACACGCATTGAATAAAACTACTTAGTACGCACGTATTTAATGCATATGTACATAATTCTTCTTTCGAACAAGCACATAAACTACAACAATGAATTGAGTTCATTTTAATTAATAGATATATACATATATACATGCACGTGCGTTAGTATGTACATATGTACATTGCACTTGCCGTGTCTTCATCGTTTCTTTCTGATACGCTGAGTCGCAGTGCGCTATGCTAGGCGCATGCGCTGATTATGTGTGGCAGACAGAAACAGACACAGACAGACAGACAGAGGCAGGCAGGCAAGGCAAAGCAGTCAGAGCCAACAGCCAAAGTAACTAGCGAGCTTATAAGAGAGAGAGCAGAAAATCGTAATATATATTCAACGTGCTTCATGCTAAACGGTGCGAACAGTAATTTATTTATATTAAACATAAAATGCCTGAGGCGAGTGCCAAACGCATGTCCTTTGACGTGTGAGCGTGTATGTTAATTATAATTTGTGATATTTAACAATGATTGTTACAATATTTTGATGCTACACACACATACACACATACACATGCAATTACCATAGACAATGGAATACGGAAAATAGTGTGTACATATGTATGTATGTAGTGTGTGCATATGTAAAAACAGGAAGAGAAGAACAAGAAGAAAAAAATAACGACCATCTCGTGTGTGTGTGTGTGTTTTCAATTTTTTCATCAATTTTTTTGTATGGTATATAAGAACGTATATAATATATATGCAGCTGTACATAAATATATATCGCTGTATATCCTAAAAATGAAAAGTGATGAGTGCCTTGCAAAAAACAAATAATCAAATGCATTCATATGTAATACAAATCTATGTGTATGTGTATGTATGTATCTAAGCGTTTTTGTGTGTCTTCCTCTCTCTCTCCCTCTGTCACTCTATGAGTGTGTGTGTGTGTGTGTGTAACGTGACAGCCGCAGCATCAGCTGCCCGAACTTTAGTGAGCTCATAACGGTGCGCGAAAACGTCAAACCTATTTTCTTTTTTTTTATCAATTTTTCAGTTCGTTAGTGAAAACTTTTAGCAACACAAAACACACCATTAGATCAATTTAAATATGCAAATGTCGAGCAGAATAA
Organism: Drosophila recens; assembly: GCA_037043495.1. Taxonomy (NCBI): domain Eukaryota; kingdom Metazoa; phylum Arthropoda; class Insecta; order Diptera; family Drosophilidae; genus Drosophila; species Drosophila recens. Next base: position 155,880 of record JBAMBJ010002755.1, on the reverse strand, counting down.
AATATAAAAATCTATGTATGCATATTAAAAAGGAAAAAATACATTAGCATACATTTAGGAGTTTTGACCGGAACAACCCAAAACTGCAGGCATAACATAAACACTAAAGATACATATGCATACCAATACATGTACACATAGTATATACAGTTGATCAAGTAATTATTTTGACTTAATACAAATTTACATACATATTTGTTATTTATTTTTCAAGATTTCTAAACCCAACTAAACTCAATGTTTCTTTATCTTATTTGTTCTAATAACCAAAAGCAACTATAATAAAAAAAATGAATAAATACCAAATAAAAGTTTTTATAGAAAAATACTCATAAAATATGTGAAACTATTTATTTAGTCAAAACAATTAATTGACTAACTGTAAGTACTTCTCGTGCTCTGGGGAAGTTGCGGTTGTTACCGCTTTGGCGGCAAAAATGTTCAAATTTAAGGGAATAAATTAAAGTATGTATTTATATAAGTTTATTCGTGTTTCGCTTTTTCAAGCACTTCTGTATATACATATATTTATTTTCATGTATCTACATACAATTGTAAAGATATTTGCTCGGCTTATCTAAAAATAACATAAATTCAAAAAGAAAAAAATGAAATAAATCAATGTTGTGCTCACGTATAAATTGCTTACGTTTTGTCTCCCTTCATACATACATACAAAAATTTTGTATATACATACATACGTACGTACTTTATTACGAATGACTAACTAATTAAATACATCACTTTCAACATAATCAAATATACATACATGTACATATGTATTTATCGTACACATAAAGCACATACATACAATACATGCATAGCAGCAAATCAGAACCCAGCGATGCGCGTCAAGGTCATCGCATAAATTTATCGGTGTCGCTCGGCAACTTATGAAAAATCGAAATAAAAATCGAAAATGTACTTAGATACAATCACACATATACATACTTACACAAAGTTCTTGGTATTTTTTTATAGCATACTTTAATGAGCTCGGACTTGAAGGAAATGTGCGCGTGTGTGTGTGTGCATATATGCTCTGCACGTGTAACCTAGTTAAGTATGTGTGTGTGTAAAGATATGTAAATTACACCACATACATACATATGTATATCTATGTATTTGGAATCGTTTGCGTATTTGGGTTGGATTTGATTCAAGTCTTACGTATAATAAGCTGACATTTCAGAACATTTCATTGTGCATATCAATCATATGCCACGTGTAATTATATTAATTGCTGCTGCTTCGCAGTGAAATAGAAATTACTTATTACAAGAACCGACGAAGAAGGCAATAAATTGATTGCCATTTACACAAACGACAGGATAAGAAGGCAGTAATCGGCTTGTAATGCCAAGCAGCAAGAGGTGATTGAACTTGCCGGCGTTGCCACTGTTTGCCCCCCCCCCTCTCACCCATACAGACACACACACACACACGCACACAGCTATGCGCATTTGCGCTTTCGCTCGCTCATCAGCTCTTACTTATTCGCTCTCCTTCTCACATACCAAGTTCATAAGGCAGTTAAACCTGATTTAACCGAAAATTCTTTTGAATTTCAACAATTTTTTTTTAATGCCATTATTGTGTTCCTATTAATTATATGACAAATGGAAATGTAAATGAGCTGATTTTGTAATAATTTTCATAGCAATAAGGGCTTGAATTCCAATTTTTAACCGACTTACAATAAACTACAATTTTAAAGGAAGCTTTGCTAAGTCACCCGCCAAAAATGTATATGATTAAAAATTTTTGGTTTATTATCGGGTAGTATGAATTGTACGACTAATTTCTCTTGCAAAAATTCTGATTAAAAATGAAAAGTTGAAAATGACCATAGTTAGTTAATAGTAGGGTAAACTTGATTAGTTCGTACATAATAATAATCATTTACACTTATTGGATTCTCTTTGTGTTATTCACATTTTCATAGTCTACTTTTCGACTCGTAGTTAAGTTTAGATTTATTTATTGTGCTTTCACTATGAAATAAATGAACCCAAATAAACCTTCGTTCTTAAATAAAGCTAATTATGACTGGCATATTTATTTATATAAATATTTATATTTTAATAAGATATTTATTTCAAATAAGTTTTAGTTTTAATCCCAGTCACACATACAAACGTAGACAGAGGATAAAAATGAATTAATTATATCCGACGATACTCCTTCCCTGGCTGTTTTTACGGCTTCGAATAGGCTTTCCTTTGTTCTTTTCAATTTTCTCGCTTGATTTTCGAGTTAACGATCTCCCGCAAGTTCTCAATTGGCTTCTCGGGCGATTCGAAAGGCCAACAAATATCTTCTATCCCATTGGAATCCTCATCCAATCCTTAACCAGTTTTGCGGTGTGTTTCAGATCGTTATCATGTGGGCGCCCCTATTTGAGTGGCAGCTCTTTATCAACAAGTGGCAACATCATGTGCGTTATGAGATACTTGGGGGGATCCATAGCTCCATCGATAAAATGAATCAGCCGATCCCTTGTCCAGGAAGAAACCCCAGACTAGTATGTTGCCTCCACCGTGCTTTACAGTGCTTTTGCCATAACATGTCACTGTAAAGCACGGTGGAGGCAACATACTGGACAAGGGATCGGGTTAATTCATGTGTATGTACCTACATACATATTTGACTGTGCAAAAGCTTGAATGAAACTTGCACTCACATACAGTGGCTCACAGCTTATTTCAACCAGCACAAAAAGCAACTTTACTCAAAAGCTTCAATTACAACTAACTAAAAAAATCTTAATAAATAGTACTTACAGAAAACTAATGTCATATCAAATCATAATTTGAAAATATTGAAAATATTCGAAAATATTTGAGTTTTCGTAAAAGTCCACTTTTTCAACTTTAACCCTCGATTTTCTACAAAAAATTTTGGGATGCAAAAAAATTCTTTAAAGAATTTTAAAAGTGTCTGCAAAAATATTTTTGCTAGTATTTTAAAATTCTTAAATTCTATTTTGTAAGTTTTTTTTTAGTTAGTTGTAATTGAAGCTTTTGAGTAAAGTTGCTTTTTGTGCTGGTTGAAATAAGCTGTGAGCCACCGTACATAAGGAATACGTGTAGGAGCTCTGGGCATGCGAGAGAACAAAAGATCCCATAAAAAAACCTCTTTACGAGGTAAAAGTCTAGTGACGAAAACATTTTTATGCCCCAAAATTTCTGATATCCAATTTTGTGACGAATAATATTAAGTTTTACACATAAATTATTTTAAACAAAATTTTGGCACTCGGCACATTGCACTAAAATGCCTCAATTCTAATACCAAATAAAACTCACTGTTTTGCGCAGTGCCGAATGCAAAAATTTTGTTTAAAATAATTTATGTGTAAAACTTAATATTATTCGTCACAAAATTGGATATCAGAAATTTTGGGGCATAAAAATGTTTTCGTCACTAGACTTTTACCTCGTAAAGAGGTTTTTTTATGGGATATCAGAAATTTTTGAATAAGACATCAGAAATTTTGAAATGGCAATATTTTTTGACAGTATAGCTTTGTCAATTTTGTTTATTGTTTGTACAAAAACACACATGCCCAGCGCAAAAGCTATCAGCACTTTTCAACTCTGGCTGCTATGACACTTTGCACCTGCTGTCCTATACCCATTCTACCTTTTTAAATAAAAAATAAACGTTGAAGGTATTCCTAAGAGCCCTTCGAAATACCTTTTCAACGATATATAGATCATATCTGTAGCTTCTATCGTTTGGATGTTATGAGTATTTAAATTTTAGCGGTTTTTAGCGATTTCCAGCTAAACTAGCGATTTTTCGAAAAAGTCGTAGGACAAACGATTCTATATTTTTGATTATAAAATGATTTATCTGCCGCAAAAAGAATTCACCACTTGCAAGCAGTTTATTTCCGCATTACGCTGCAAGCAGTGTACATACTGCATATGTACATGCAGTAGTGTAAAGGTAAAAGGTATATTCAGTTAAGAGGTAATATCTTGTCCAAACGAATTTTGACAGATATGTGGGTGTTATATGTCAAAAAACGCGGAATCAAATTGCCCATAACATATAACATATTTTAAAGTGATTTCATGTGTAGATTTTTCTTAAATCGCCAAAATGTGGAAAAAAATACCTTATTTCACCTGTAGCTGTTTACCTTTTCACTTAAAGAAAAAATTTTGAAGGTAGAGCCCTTCGAAATACCTTTTCAACGATATATAGATCGCATCTGTAGCTTCTATCGTTTGGATGCTATGGGGGTTTCAATTTTATCGGTTTTTAGCGATTTCCCGCTAAACTAGCGATTTTTCGAAAAAGTCGTAGAACAAACGATTCTAGATTTTTGAGCGGGAACAAGTCCTCATTCAAACTTTTAAGCTATCCAAACAATCAAACTGGCTGCTATGACACTTTGTTGCTGCTGCCCTATTCCAATTCAAAGTAAAACGTACATATTCAGTTAATAGGTTATATCTTCCAAACCTATCGGTAAAATTTTTTGTGTCATATATCAAAAAACGCGAAATTTTACAACAAACTAAAACATATTGAAATTTAAAATAAATCGTTAGCGGCGTTTTCTCAAAAACCGCCAAAACGTAAGGGAAAATACCTTATGTCACCTGTAGCAATTTACCTATGTACTTTAGAAAAAAAGTTAAAAGGTATGCATAACAGCCCTTCAAAATACCTTTTCAACGATATATAGATCGCATCTGTAGCTTTTATCGTTTGACTGCTATAAGGGTTTTAATTTTAGCGGTTTTTAGCGATTTCCCGCTAAACTAGCTTTTTTCGAAAAAGTCGTAGAACAAACGTTTCTAGATTTTTGATCGGGAACAAGTCCTCATTCAAACTTTTAAGCTAAATCAACGATTTGATCCTTACAAACAAACAAACAGACAAACAGACAAACAAACAAACAGACAAACTGACTTTTCATCTCAATTTCGAAAGGCCCCTAAAAATTTCAAAATTAATTATCTTTCGAACCAGCGGTCGGATTTTGATGATCGAGGTGTCATTCGACGCGTAATTTTGATTATGAATAGTTAAAAATTAAAAAAAAATTCATAAAGGCTCCAACGGCCCCATTAGCTCCAATCATTTAAATTTTGCCCCTCCCACTTACACCTGTTTATCTCACGAACCAGGTGAGTTTCCAAAAGTCTTAGTATGCACATTTGTAAGTTAAGTTAATACCTTTCGATCGGTATATAACTCGACCTGATCGGACAGTCATAGCAAATTTTCCATTCTTCCTGTGTATATATGCTAGTCGCCTTCGCACCCTTCGTGCTGCTTTCGTCACTAGCGCGGACTGCCGTCCGCAGTGATTGAGAATGTTGCTCTTCAGCAGTGTTGCCAATGCAGTAATTCTTTTTATTTTTTGAGTAAACTTTTAACAGATGCTAAACAAATTATTTACAACAAATATGCTAATAACAAATATCTGAATTTTAAAATTGCATTTCTTAATTATTTTTTGATTCTATTTGTAATAATACATCCATTGTTTTTTAAGTGCACATGTCAGATCGTTTCGAATTTTGTTTTTTGTGTTAATTTTATAACTTGGCAACACTGCTTGCTGCGCTGCCGAGGAACGAGGAACGAGGCAGACAGGCAATTAGGTAGCGGCTCAGTTGCTCGCTCGCTCGCTCGCACGCTCAGTCTGTTGTTGTATTGTGGGGGGCGCGGGTGCCACGCATAACGGTGCTAAAGTACGACTGCGATTAGAAAGGAGTACGAGCTGTGTGTGCTCTTTTATCCAGTTACAGTAAAACCTATTGAAAAATTGCATGAAAAAAAAACTCAAAATCAAAATAAAGAAATATAAAATAAATTTGAATATCTGCCTACAGCATAATTCTATTCATATGCACATATTTATGTACATATATATAGATTGTGTGAGAGGCGAAAGAGAATTTGCTGAAATAGCGCAAAAAGCAGCGCACATAGTATGTACATAAATACATTTGAACATACATACATATGTATGTATGTTTGTGTGTATACGTATCAAACGGCAGACAGTGGACAGTGGACAGCTGAAATCAGACAATAGCCGCAGCTAGTTGGCGACCAACAACAACAACAACAACAACATTTTTGGGCGACAAAAATTTCGACATCGCAACGTTTTCATTTATTTGTTGTTTTGTTTTTCTGTTTTACGTATTTTATTTTTGTTTTCGAAAATGTATAAAGAGCTAAAGCTCAGTGCTTGCGTGTGCATGTGTGCGTATATGTGTGTGTGTGTGTGTGTCATAACTAATAAAATTTGCATAAATCAGTTAATAATAAACTCCATTGTTAGAGAAGAAAATTTAGATTTTTTGAAAATTGCATTATTTTTTTTGGCTCTTGTTTTTTTTCAGATGTGTCCTTTGCAGCCACTTTAAAGTTGACTAAAATAAAATATTATAATGATAATTAAATCGATACGAAACCAGTATTACATACACACACACAGACACACACGTATGCATACACTCTGTGTGATATAAAAACATAAAATGTAAATGAAAACTGCCGCAAAATATAGAGACAGAGAGAGAGAGATAGAGTGAAAGAGAGCGAAACGCAAAAAGTCATAAAAGACATCGCAACAAAATTACAACAAAATCAACAAAGCCAATAATAATACAGAACAATGTAATTAAAAAATATATATTTAAAACATAAAAATATATAATAATAATAGTATTTAAAATTATATTTACATGTTTATGTATATATATTTGTATATACTATGAACATAAATATACAACTCGTATAACAAATATTACAGCAAAGCTAATAAACCAACAGTGATAAATAGAGTTTAACGACATTCAAATAATACAAACATTAAGCTCAAGCTGCAACAACAAAAATATAAGCAACGGCAGCAACAACAACAATTTCAACAAAGCCAACAACAACAACAACAAACAACATTAAATACATATACAACAGCCACAAGATGCCAGTGAAAAAGCAAGGTAAGCATTATTTCCCTTTTTTTTTTGTTCATTTTTTTTAACACTCGCATTTGTTTATTTTTATGAAACAAAACATTCTGCGCTTTATTGACTCAATGCAATAATTAAATAATTAAGTATTCCGTGTATAAACAATTGAATAACAGCTGAGAATATTTAAATATTTGCTTGTGCATAAATTGTTTTTAACAATCATATTTAAGTACAATTTGTATGCCCTGAAAATATTTTAATAACGCAATTCGTTAAGCGTTATAATTTTCTTAATTTGTTATTTGAAAATTTCATAGGAAAAGCTTATTAAAACAAAAAAAAATTAAGTTTTGAAATGTAGAGAACAAAGTTTAGAGTAACTGTTTCTCATTTTTTGTATCTTCTTTATTTTATTATTATTATTTTTTATTTAAAAAATTATTTGTTGTATTTCTTTTAATAAATTTAGATATTAGTTATATTTTTTTTTAAATCTAAATAATGCAATTTTAAATTAACAAATAAGCTTAAATTTGATTTAAATTAAATAATACAAATAGCAGAATTAAACTTTAATCTTAATGCCTTTGTAGCTTAAAAATGGTTTTTAATTTTAGGCGTGCCGTTTCTATTTACTTATCTAGGCCTATTAAATTAAAAACTTGAATTCTGCAATACTAAATTTTTTAAAAAATATTATTTTGTTATACAGTTGAACTTCCAAAAATCGAACTTCTATACCTCGAATTTCCCTCCAACTCGAGCTAAACGAGTGGCAATAAAATTAAAAAACTTAAGAAAATAATCTCTATAAGTCGAATATCTTCAAAACTGATTCGAGTAAGGGAAGCTCGACTGTATTTTGATACATTACTGTATAGACTTTATATAAAATTTATGAAACTTAAGAAAAAAAAAGTTCATTGAACAAAATTTTAAAAAATACGAAAAAAATATGCCGTTTATATTATTTTTTCCATGACTGTATAAGTCGTGTATAACTATTTATTATTTTCTGGAACTCTAATACAATTTATGAAACAATTATACTTTTTTTTTTTAATTTTATGACTTGAAAAGGAAAAAAGTGACATAAATCTTTTTCTTGAAATGCGTTTAGAGAGACATATATACATATGTACAGACAGATACATTATATGGCTGGTGCAATCCACAGGCATGTCCATTGCACCAAAAACTAAGCACAATAATTAGAAGAGAGAGAGAGAAAAAAAAGAAACGTGAACGTTGCCAATTTTTTTTGAAATGGGCAATAAATGAAGGTCAACATAACCATGTGACTTGCTTACAAAAAGACTTTTAAGATGTTCATGCAATAAATAACACATACATATCTAAATAAATAACTATAATTGTTGGCAATGTCATCCAGATTGGGCAAGTTTAATGATATCTGCGCGCTGACCCCAAAGATGCCCAAAATGGGGGTAGAAAGAAAAAGGTTAAGCAGAAATAGTTGGGCTTGTTTAGACCTGGCCAGGCAGGTATTAAACCAAAAACAAAACAAAAAAGAGGGGAGGGGGCGGGGTTTTGGAGGGCGCTAATTTTGCTTTCTGTTTTTTAAGTCAATCTTTATTGATTTATTGGACACTAGTGTCGGACTGTCGGTTCTGGATAGTTTGGATGGGTATTTTGAGGCAGTTTGGCGCTGTCTCCGCGCTGGTCAAGTAGTGGCAGCTCGGTAAAATATCCTATAAACATATCTACATATATAGAATGGATTCGGATACGGATTCAGATAGAGAGAAGAGCAGCGATCCGAATGAGGAGTTGCTCAGTAGTGATAATAAAACCTTTCACGATGACGTCGATGAGGATTCATCGCCAGATGATGATGACAATAATGATAATGATAATGACGATGGTGATGAGGATGATGATGACAACTCCTCCGATGTGCCAATTATGCAAATCGATGAAGTCGAACAACAATTGCTGGTTGTGTTGATGCAAACAGAAACGGAAGCCATAGAAATGCAGCAGCAGCAGCAACAACAACGATTGCAATTGCAGCCAGAGCAACAACAAATCGATGTCCAAGTCGATGTCAAGACTGTGTGCGATGAGCAGCAGCAGGTTGCCACAATTGAAGTTGCCACTGCCACTGCCACTGACACTGGCCAAAAGGAGCCGCTGTTGGCCAAATACAGTGAGAGTGTGCGCGAGTCCGTTGAATGTTTCTATTCGGCACAGGATCTACTTGAATATGGTCACATGCTATCGTCCTCGGCCGAGCAGCGTACACCGGATGTCGAGTCTGGGTATTTTGACAAGTCCGAGAGTGATGATGTCTCCCGCGAGGAGTTTGAGGCAATCTCCTCCAGCTTGCGTCGGCCCAAGGGACAGCAATTGGCAGCGCCCAGCAGCTCGGAAAGTCTACGCATCGAGCTGAGTCGCTTTTGCAGTTCCCTAGAGGCTTTTGAGCGTCAGAGAATTGAACAAGTAGAGCCAGAAGACGAAGCAAGCAAACTTCTGGGAGAGCAGCTGGAGAAACAAGGAGAAACTAACGAAGATTTGGCAGCGGATGAACAATTCGTTGATACACAAAGTGAGCCATATATTATGCAGGTGTATCGTCTAGGTAAATGCCTAGAAACTGTGGTATTATAACCCTAAACGGACGAAACAGAAAACGAGAAAGGGAGAGCCAAAGAGAGAGGAAAAGAAATTGTAGAAATGTAGAAAAAGAAAGTGTACAGAGAAGGGAAGACTTTATGAAGTGTTTCTGTAAAAGAAGATTTATAAAATCTTAAACAAGACGTTGGAAAAGGACAAAAAGAGAGAAGAAATTGGAAAAAAAAATAATATTTTTACTTATACTTACATAGATAATATGAAATATGCAAAAAAAAAGAGGGGAAAGAAATGCAGAAAGAGTAGAAAGAAAAAAATATAGGTTTCTTTAGAAACGTAATATTTTTTCTAGAAAGAACAATTATACAAGAACAAATATTATCGGGTTTCCTAGGGGCTTTTATTAACCAATCATCAGAGGCTTATTCAATATAGTCTTCGGCTTGAGCTTTTGTTGTGAAATTTTGAAATTTTACAGCGACCGATTCAATAAATCTTTGAATTGTTCATATTAGATAATCTTAATTTTTTTATTTTTTGCTTTAAAGACATAAATAAAGACATACTTAAATTGCAAACAAATTTAAGCGAAATTCAAGCGAAAGCGATTTCTGTGGCACCCTAAATAATTTATATAGAGTGGAATTTCAAAAGATCTCAAATTATCCCCAGAAATGTATTTAATCTATTCATATTGGCGTTCAGCTAATTTAATGAAATTTTAAATTCAACAAATTCATTAATATATTTAATATAAACTTAAAATAAAAAATGTTGTAACCAGATATGTTAAAATGATAATTGTTTTCTCCATTGCAGAGGCTCATCGAGCTCTCGAACTGCTCGAAGACTATCACGCACGTCTGTCGGAGCCACAGGATCGTGCCCTGCGTATTGCAATCGAACGTGTCATCCGCATCTTTAAGTCTCGCTTATTTCAGGCGCTGCTTGGTAAGTTCCCTTAATAGTTTAAATACAAAAAGTGTAAAGTAAATGACTCTAAAAACGTTTTTTCTTTGGCTATTTTTTTATACGTTAAAATATATAATAAAAATTTACAATTTATGACCGAATTTTAGAAAATATTTTCTTGAACAATACCCCGTTGGGATCTTTGCATCAAAATCGCTTTCTGTCATCATTTATACAAGATTATTAAAAGTTTAATGCTGATTGAATTAAGATGCCAAACTTTGATCGAAATGACTATTCGTTTTAAAATCTGTTCAGTTTTGGAAATGTTATGAAAATTTGAATTTCATTTGGTTAACGACCTAGAAAATTACAAGTCAAAATTTGCGCGTGTATTTTGTATTTATAATTATGGTTTCTTTTAATTTTTTTTTTAGGAAAACTCAATATATCGTTAGTATGTGTAGATATAATGACAACTCGATTTATTTTTCTTGTCGATTTTAAGATTTTGTTATTACACTTGATTCACTGTTTGAATTTACATTATCGATACGATTTTTTTAAGTGTAGCTAATGATGATGCAAGTCGGGATATGGTATATGTACGTATATAGAATTGTGAACCGTTCTGTGGAATTTATTTTCAGCCGAGTCAAGCTAAATATGCTGCCGTTTAGGGGGGAATCATGGAATAATAGCACTTATAACTTGATATACTTGATAAAGTCGTTACTTCAAGTGCCGGGCGTTGCATAAACAAACGTTTCCAGTTCACATTGTACATAAGTACTATATTTGATACACAAATTTATGTTTGTACATATGTATGTATGTTTGTATGTGCTCTGATATCCAGCGTCATCATTGTCTGACTTTGTCTCCATATACACACAATATTGGCAGCTGCTGTGACGTCGACAGGAAATTAAATGAGCACATTCAATTTTACATTGGGCCACTTGAATTTTGTTATAGCGCAGCATATTGATTGGTTAGTCCGAAATGCATACGCCCCTCTGACCCCATTGTTGACCTAAAAACGGAACTTAACAGAACTTGTGCTCATACAATCTTCCCCTCTATCAGTTGACAGCAACATTTCCTTTAGTTCAAGTTGTATTCAATGCATCGGTTTGTTGAATTTTTAGCTCAATTCTCAATTCATCGTTTTGTTTTTCCAAAGAATCGTGCAGTTTTGTACACAGATTTGCAACTATAACATAGTTTGGCCTCCCGTTGCATATTGTAAACAATTTGTTGAGTTCAGCATTTTATGAGGCATTATCTGAGGACTCGGTCTGGCTGTTTTTTCTTTTGCATTTGTGATATGTGAGCTGTATTCACTGAGAAAAATGTAGAAGATACTCTAAAAAAATGGGAGTTCTTTTTATTACATTATAGAAAAGAAATATAAAAATAAAATAAACGGGGGTGCCACAGAAATCGCTTTTGCTTGAATTTCAGCTCAATTTCATTTCACTAGCGCTAAATCCGCTGCCGTCCGATGCTGCCACCTAGTCCTATTTAGATTTTTGAAGTCATGGGCAGCGATGCCACATTTTTTAGTCAGAATTCGAAGTAAGGTATTTAAAATATATATATGGAACCTTTTCTGTTTTCTCTAAATTAAGCATTCAAAAAATAGCTCTTTGAGGTAAATCAAGTTTTACCGCAAACATTCTTTAACTTATTGTGCAATTTGTGTAAACATTTGTCACGAAGAGTTGCCAGACTAATGGCATACAGTCGCTAGAGTTGTCGCTATTTTGTCGCACCAATTGTTTTTAAATTTTTTGTAGCTAAACAAAGTGAATTATTATACAAGCCCAATCCACAATTAATTCATACGCCCTTTTTTTACTTTAACAGCTATGTAAGTCAAGTCTTCACAGTAAAAAAAATATATTTGGAAAGGTCTTTTAAATTCCGTTTGAATGATGCAAAACTTTCCTTAACCCATTAAGTTCCCATTGAAAGTTTTGAATTTTAAAAATAAGTCAATTTTTCAACTCTTTTCCCCGATTTTTTACAAAAAATATTTTGATGTAGAAAAATTCTTGAAACTATTCTAAGAGTGACTGCAAAAATCTTTTTCAAAAATCTTTTCGCTAGTATTTTAAATAATTTTTTGAAAATGGCAAAAAAGGCACTTTTTTCAAAATTTTTTTTTGCAGTCACTATTAAAATTGTATAAAGAATATTTTTGCATCCCAACTTTTTTGGTTTGAGTCCTAGGAAAAAGTATTTAAAAGTAGACTTTTTTCAAATTCGAAAATCTCAATCGGTACTCAATGGGTTAAGGAAAGTTTTGTATCATTCAAACAGTCCCTAGGCCACCTACGTTTTGCCAACGGTCGAATAATTATAGACTTTAAGAAAATTCCAAAAACCACTCTTTTATGGTGTCCGGTTTTCTTTGTCCGGTACTGTAGATCTGTAGACTTTGGAATACATATAATAACGCAAGAATATCGTTTTATGTATCAGATATTTTGAAATAACGTTCTTATATTAAATAATTAAATCCTTTTATGACTAAGAATAATAGGGAAATACATGAGTCGGCTATAGATTGCATAATAATTGATAATAAAATACTAATAATATTTTGATATCTTTTTAATATTACAGATATACAAGAATTCTATGAATTAACACTTTTGGATGACTCGAAAAGCATACAACAAAAGACCGCCGAAACTTTACAAATTGCGACCAAATGGGAGAAGGATGGACAGGCCACTAAGATAGCCGATGTAAGTCAAATATAATAAACACAAAACAATTTATAGACGGATCAGATATATAAAATGATCATTAGACGAATTTAGACCAAGTATTGAGTAACTGTGAAAGAGCTGAACGACTTTAGTTAGTTTAGCAATATATCGATTGATTTGTTAATTGAAAAACTAAATGATTAATTGATTGATTGATCGATTAATTGTGTGTTTTTCAGCTCAAAGCTGAAGTTAATATTTGTTATTATTTGGGATGCGTGTGAAAGTTTCGTCTGTAGTATTAAATTGTAGTCAATTTGTTGTGCTTAACTTTTTTTTCCTCGAGACAAACTAAACCCAACCAAAATATAGGGGAAAGTCTTAGTTTATTTTTTTTTCCTTTTTGCGTATCAAATCATTTACATTCATTCATATATTACTCCAAACATTTATCTAGTCCACTTTCATTTCTTTTTGTAATCTCTATATACTGAATGTATACTATGTATAATTATTTTGCTCTTTGTCATATCTAAAATCTTCGCTCTATACTCATACTTTACTCTATAACTATATATCTTCTATTTACTTACTTAACGCGCGCCATGTCTCAACTAATGCAGTTTATAAAAACTTCCAATCTTAATCGCAATTGCGCCTATGAGTTTAACAACGATGCCACAAATCCCAATCCAAGTTCAAATCTCAGTCAAAACGTCAACGCGGCCGCGCATGCCGAGGCCTTAAGCAGAAATTTTAAAAATGAATTGGAAGAGATTTTGGTAAGCACATTCACATTTCGTTATCATTATCATTATACAATACATCCATTTAACTATCTAATTTATCTATTGCAAAACATGATAAAGGCAAGCAAGTCTCTTAACTCATAATAATCTCTTTAAACGAAATTTCGAACATGCCTAATCATTTTTTCAATCTAAAAATTACTATATCTCGTAGCATTTCTATCGATCTATCTAACTTATAAACAACATATGTACAACATATCTAATGCACTGAATTCTAACCCAAATCTTATCGATTCTTATGAGATTTATTCAACTTATCGAATTTAATTTTCGATGCAATGTCATAGCATACTTTTAAGTTCATTTGAGGTGTTAGCTGAAAAGTATGCTATAAAAAATTGTTTAATATTGAGATTTAGAACACATCTGGAAATGGGGGGAGCAACATCAGTTCCTAAAGATTTTCAGACTTAATTTCCAAAAAGTATTCATGTTTAAAGTGATTAACGTTATTTGTTTCTTTTTTTTGGAAAAATTAAGATTTTAGATAAAATAGTTCGTGTTTGAGGTCGTTAACTTTTTTACACTGATATGACGATTGTTAAAGTAATCAGCATGAGTTGACCCAAAGGTTCTATCCCCTCCACCAACAAGTAAAGAGTCGAGTGATGAACGATGACTGATGATGGGGCTGCCAACTAACATAGTTACACACATACAGACACAGATTGCTAATTATATTTGTATACGCTTTCAACACGACACGAATCGAAGTTGTTATGTTAGCGTGAGGGCAATAGCGTAAAGTTGAAATCGGTATGCTGTGACAGCAGGCAAAGCAAAACAACAACCAGAATAACAGTAACAATAACATTTAGAGAGGAAGTGGCTGAACTTAACAAGGTGTCAAACGTTTGAGGCGACAACACCAATTTCACAGCTTTTACTGTAATTCAAAGATTACGCTCTGCTCTCAAAGCTCTCTCTCTCTCTCTCTGTCACGCTCGAGCGCTCTTTTCCTTGAGTTCAGTCTTCTTTGCGCTCTCTTGCTTTACCTTTGCTTTTGTCTTGCCTGGAGTTTGTGTAGGCGTCGCTTTGGTAGCCAAGCAACTGTGACACACATAAACACATACATGCACACAAACGGATCAACCACCTACAGTGTAGGTGTTTTTATTGTTTCTGCTTTTGTGTGCATTTTTGTTTTTATTTATTTCATTTTTTTTTAATTTGATAAGGACTTAACAGCTAGCAACATGATTTGTGTTGACCCAGTCAGTGGGGCAACGAAACGAGAGCATGCCATAGACAAAGAAAGACATAACACACAAGTTGTTGTTCGTTTCGTGGGGTTCGGTTTGCTTCGGTTCGGTTTGTTGCGCTCGGCTTTTGTGTCTGTTTCGCCTTTGTGCTTGTTGGGTTGCCTAGGTTAGGATTGGGGGTCGGGCATCGTTGACGCGACACGTCGTCCGTCATTCGTTGTTTGTCCTGCGCCGACGCCGGCCTTTTGTTATTGTGCGAACGATACACAAAACTGAGGTTCCGACTAGAGATGGACGGCATTTACTTCACTGATATTTGTCACAATTGATTCAATGTAATTGCCACTGTAACAAATTATTTGATCACTGAATGAAATATTTGCTCCATGGGTTTGTTGAAAGGAAGCGTTTTGTTATGAGATCTGAAACTTGGTTTCTTTTTGTAGTTGAATAAAATTGTAGCCTATGTTTGATGTTAATTTCAGAATCAATTTCTTGAAAAATTAAAAATTTATTAAAATATGAATACTGCTGAACTTCCCTAACTCGAATCGCCATTATCCAAAGAAAAGGTTCGAGTTATGAAGATACTTATAGAGTTCTTTTTCTTAAGTTTATTTAATTAGCTCGAGTTAGAGAGAAATTCGTGCTATAGAAGATCGAGTTATGGAAGTTCCACTGTATAAGGGCTTTTCCACAGAAATGTCAACCAATTCCAAAAACGATAAATTGATCAAAAACTCACGTCTTGTGAAATTTTCATCTAAAAATGTATTCAAGTTATTTATTTAAGCAATATACGCTAGAAGAAATTTAATAGGATGAACGTATAGATTCAACATTGGAATAATTAAACATTTTCTATATTTTTGCCCATTGTCTTACAAATTGATTTCCAAAATGGTCCGTTTGTACTCTAATAATTACACTAAGTAAGATAGTAAGATTGTAACATGAACCATTTTAATATATACATATATATTGAATGTTTAATTTAAAACAAGTTTTACAAGCTGTTTTCGATATATAGAATAAAATTTGATGAACAAATTCTTGGACCAAACTAGGTGGAAATCTTGTCACGTTCGCAATGTCGCGTTAAAAATTACTAATAAAATTTGCAAAATAAATAAAATGATTATAACATAGCGAAATCATTTCTAAAATGGAAAACTACATTATTTTATTATGGTTTAAGAGTATTTTCTTCCAAATTACTCGCTACATTTCGCTGACTTTCGCATTTGTCAAGATGAATTCAAACATGACTTCCATTTTTCGTCGCGTTCGCTATGCATTGTTTTTTATAAATAATTTGAAAACGACAAGCCTTCAAAGCTTGTCTTTATAATAAAAATAGTGTTAATAAAATGCATTAAACACGTAAAAAACCATTTTTGAAAATGTCATTTTTAGCCTTTTTTTGATCCTGGTAATATCCATGTGTATAAAAATATGATTTTAAGCTTAACTTTTTATATTCGAGAATAGTACGATTGCCAAAACTTTTATCCGTGACTGAATGTACCACGTGCATAACTACACGTTAAATTAAAAATTTAACTCGCAATCACTGTTACTGAAATATTTTTTTTTGAGTAACAGTCACCGTTTTCATTGTGAGACGAAAATCACCAAATCGCTCAACTCTAGTTCATCGACATGCGTACTACGTTAACGTAATGTAGCACACGTATACACACGTGTATGCGTGTGTGTGTGCATGTATGTATGTGTGCCAACTTGTTACAGCTTCAAGATGTTGCCTTAACTGATAACTTTTAACAGCTAAGCGATAACGTGATAAGGATGTCTGTGTCAAGGATGTGTCTCCACGCTGATAACACGTTGCATATGAAATATCAACATCAACATCAATATCAATATCAATTGTTTAACAAGGCACAGCTTCAAGTATTAGTCCTCCCCTTGTCCCACTACCCCCACGCCTAAGCGACCCATTCCCCTCGGCCCATTTGGAGGCAACTAACGACGCCTTTGGCCATTGGCGTTGACGTTGCGTTGACGCTGGCGTTTTGGCAATTGGTGCGTCGCGTCGCTCGTGGCGCGTGTGGCAGTAACAGCAGCGCTGTCGACGTGTCGAGTCGCACAATTTTCGCGTGTCCGTCAGACTCTGTCTATCTGTCTGTATCTGTATCTTTATCTGTATCTGTGTTGTGTATCTCTGTCTATGTCCGTACGCATAACAGTATCACAATCGCGTGCAATTCTTGACCGGCATTTTAGAATTTCGTTAGTTTTGACTTACCACTTTTCTTCTCTTTTTGTTGTTGTTACATTTTCCTGACTGATACATATTAAATTTTTAATAAAAATAAATTAAACGAAATGTGCTAAAAAATACCAAATCTGCATACTCAGTTGTTTGGGCCTTTAAACATTGGATTTTCTAAACTCATGTTTTTGTTTTACACTCGACATGTACATAAATAAAGTCCATATATACATAGTTTATTTTCATACATATGGCGGACAGCTGTTTAACATCAAAAAAAGCTAAACGATTTACAACATGTTGCTATCTCGCCTCAACCAATTTAGTTGTGTGACAAAACAAATTGTTGAAGGTTGCCATATCTTAAAAATGTTTGTTTTCATTTCGCTTTTGAGTTCTGATCTTTTGGCAGAGCATTTTATTTTTGTGCTGTCACAGTTAATAGGCGATTTACCTGAATTTCTATATACTACATATTTGTATACACTGTATGTCTTGCCAATGTTTTCACAAAAAAAAAGATTTCAATGTTTTTACTTGTCGATAGATAGATTCACTTGCTTCTGGGCTTCTCATTCATATTGTTTTGCCTCATTTCAGCGCTTTTTCTTTCTTCTTCGCTGGCATTGGGAAGAGCAGTGTTGACAGATTTTAAAAGCTTATATGATAAAACCAAATTGCTAAAAAAAATAAAAATAAAAAGCTATATATCTAGTCAACAGAATTTCTCAAATATGCTTCTAATTTTAGCTATAAAATGGCTAAAATGATAGATCTACTTGTTGAAACATATCAAAGCAAACCAAAAATCTAGCTATGCATATGTATGTGTGTATCTCTTCTATTTTTTGTTTTTGTTTTGGCAGCCAGCTTTTACTGCCGCCCGTCGTCGCCTTCCTTTTGTTGTCTTTTGCCAGTTTTTCGCGCACATTCGATTGAAGCGTTAAGAAACGCGGCTTTTTATTATTTTTTTTTTTTGTGAACTTTTTCATTTTGTTTGGTGCGTTGTGGGGGTGGGGAGGGGGTTGTCATCTGATTAATCGTTCTCAATATATCAATCTAAACTTAACCTAATCCCATCAATTTTACTACCGAATTGCTGGAATTCTCCTATGAGGAATTTCCCAATGGAGTTCCAACAACATCATGCAATTTAGACATTGAGACTTGAAAATTGTGAATTCGTGATACAGGTGTGCATGTATGTATGTGTATGTGTATGTGTACAATATGTGCGGGCGCGTGTTTTGTATACAGGAAATGAGGTCCACCCCAAAGTACATTAATACACCCAATTCCACATTAATAGAAACAGTTGATATAGGAAAAAGCAAACGAATGAATTTACTTTTGAAAGATTACACAGTAGTCTAACTGAAATATTTTTCAAAAAAAAGTTGAAAGATTCTTACTATTCATATTAACCGATTGCTAAAATGTTTGACTGTCTCTATGCAACTGAACAGTGCTGTATGGCATGTATCTGTGCGGTTGCCAAACAGATTTTTATTTGATGTTTTCTTGTCTGACATGTGAACTTTTAGTATATACTACATTAATACATATACATACATATGTATGTACATTCATACATTGCCAACAAGCAAAAAGTGAGAAATATGGCGCACACGTAACCTGGCACGTAATATCAAAGTTTAAAGCTAGAACTAAGCGATAAAGAACATTAAAGAGAGAAATACAGTCAGCTCAACAATTATTCGTACACTTCGTTTTTAATAGGTTAGGTTCTCATAGTAAAGTTTATTTTGTTTTTTTAAACCATTTCACAAACTCTAATTTACGAGTGTGCGAATAAATGTTGTGCTGAGTGTACATACATATACATACGTATTGATGATGTGTGTGTGTGTGTGTGCGAGGGTGCGAAAACAGCACATTAAGAATGGCAAAATTTATTACAGTTACACACACACAGTTACAAAGAGTAGCATCTGGCTGCCATTTTGTAAGACATTTTGATTATGTGTGAAAGGGATGGGGAGCATAAAAAGGAGATGACAACTTGTTGCTACGTTCTTGTTTTGAGAGTTGCCAGAGTATTACAATTTCCTTTACAAAGACAGTGAGAACAACAACAACAACTACGAAAGAGAGTGAGAGAACATTTTTGATTGGTTGATGTGTTAATGCAAAAAAAATTGAAAATTTGTAAAACTTCAAAAGAGTTCGATTTGGAGCAAAATGATCGATTGGGTATCGATTGTACGGCATTCGCGACGACGTTTCTCGAATTATGTCGGCGCGCGATCGCCGGTGCGAATGCGTCGACGTCGACGTCAATTAACAGCGCCGCCGCCGCCGTCGCAGCAGCAGCAACAACAGCAACAACAACAGCAACAGCATAAATCACGTGCACAGGATAAAAAAGAAAAGTGCAGACAGGATGTGGATGGCGATGGCGATGGCGACGGCAATAGTGGCAGTTATGTGTGCTGTTGTTCCAATGTAAATAACATCAACAGCAGTTACAGTTATGCTGTAGGCCAATGACGCTTGCTTGAAGTGACGATAGATGTATGTGTAATGCGAGCGAGTGAGAGCGAGATAGAGAGCTTTAATGCTTCAAGCCAGTGTCATTGAACTACGTACATACATATGTCTGAGTTGTGCATTTTATCAAAAATCCATGAATTTTTGTTGTTTAATTTATGTAATGCACAATTCCGCCAAATAAAATGTAAAAAACTTGCTTAAAGTAAAGATATAAAACAACATTAATTAGCTTTAATGCGAATGGAAACTAAAATTAATTAATGAGTAAAAGCGCGAGAGAGAAAAAGAGATAGGACGAGAGAGAGAGAGCGCTAATGAAAATTAATCTCTTGTAACTTTAATCAAGTGTCATAGAACAATGCACTATGAGGCGAAATCCGAAATATCGAATATTTATTAATAACTTCTATAATGAGCTAAATTTTTGAATGCGGTTTTTTTAATTATGTTATGTACACTAGGATGTCCCTTATTTGGTCAAAGTCAATATTTTTTTAAACGCATACGGCCTAGTTCTGTTCATTAGGTCACGTAAAGCACTCAGAAATAAATTTTGTACCTCAATCGGAAGTATGATAACCCGTGCCGACTTGGATCGGAAAATTTAAAGATTATATGGGACGAAAAAAACGCTTTTTTTTCTAAATTTTTTATTTTTTTATTTTGTTTATCAGGTCCTAAAAGAACTCAAAACCAAGTTTTCACCTTAATCGGAGTACGATAACCCATTCAAATTTGCATCGAAACATGAAAAATCATCGAAAAATGTATAATCAGTGTTAAAATACTGTTTTTTCATGTTTCGATGCAATTGAAGATTTCTTAAAATGTTAACACAAAAAAAAATATTAATATTAATACTTTGTTAAAATGACTAAATATTCGATTTTTCGGATTTCGCCCCATAGTGCAATGTATAATTGACAAAGTTATTAATTCTGTCAAACTTTATTAATTAATTATTAATATTATTATTTTTTGTAATGCACAATTTGCCAAAATGGTGCAATGACACTTGCTTAAATAATCATAATTAATCAATGGTCGAATATTCATGCAAAAAGAAATGTAAATTTCTTTGCTGCCACTTTAGGCAAGTGTTATTGAACTATGTACAGATTATATAAATATATTACGATTTTTTTTTTGGCAAAGTTGTGCATCTTGTCAACATTGCAATGAATTAATGAATTTGATTTGTTGCTTGCTTGATTTATGAATATTTTTGTCTGGTTTCATTGGCAGAATCAACGCATGCGCATTGAGTCGGATTGTGAGAATGCCAAAGATGCCACAGCCGACGATGCGGCGATTCAACAATTGCGCAACACGCGCCCACCTCCTCCCCAGCAGCAGCAGCAGCAGCAGCAACAAGTGGTTCAACAGTTGCAACAACAACAACAGCAGCAACAGCAGCAACAACACCTTACGCAGTCACAATCCGCGACAGCTCGAAGCGGGACTCAGATAGTAAGTGGCTGTAATTGAATTGAGAATTATTAGAGTTGTGTCGTTTAGTTCTGAAAAAGTTTAAATGAACGGGTCATTAACATGAACTAATGAACTTATTCAGTCAATCATGAACTAAATCGGTCATTTCGCAGTTGGTCAGTAATTTCTTTAAAAAAAGATTTTAATTTCTTAGAGAAATACAATACATGGAGTTCCGCAAATGGATTCAATTTCTTCTTGATTTACATGTAACAATGTTTAAATTTTATAGATTTTTAAGTTTTCACCAATTTGAGAGGTAACTTAAGCCCAAAATTAAAAACCAATTTACTCTTTTTTCTCATTTTCAAAAAGCCAGGGTATAAGTATAACCCAAAATAATAAGAGGAAATCCGGAATCTAGTTGGCATTTGATTCAAAAACTTAAAACACATTTCACATTCCACTAAAAAGAAACAAACAGTCGTAGCCTATTCACATCGTTTATCGTTCATAAACAACTGACCAACTGATCAGAATGACCTATTCATCTTTCATCGTTCATGACCAACTGAATAGAAACCATCTCGTTCATAGTTCATGACCAACTGACCAACTGAACTAAATGACTGTTTAGTTCACGACTAAAAAATGAGCGATTGAACTTATTCAGCAAATTGAACTAAAAATCCCAACTCTAAGAATTATAGTATCCCTTCTGTTTTTTGTTTGTTGTTTAAAATCATCATATCACACACTAATACTCGAAATGGCTCCAAATGTGCGCTGATAATGACCAAGAAAAGCCATCAAATGGCCAAAAGTAGTTGCCATGTATTTCGCTTACAACTAAAATACAACACCGGATGCTAATAGTCGCACAAAAAAACAGCAACAAACAAAATAAATAAAAATAGATTAAGCGTTAGTTATAGTTAATTAAGCTTAATTTTGGCGCTTCATTTGAGCCAGCAAATGGAATGAAAATGAAACGGCTGCCAATGGCGCTTGTTTTCGTTTCCGCTTAAACTGTTGTTGTTGTTGTTGCTCGCACAGTATTTGTTTTTGCAGGCACTGTTAAAGTTAAACACGACCCCCTAACCAGTGTAATTAGCCAGTTAATGTTAACAACTACTTTATTATTATTATTTTTACCATTCCAGCTACTTTTATCTCAAAATCATTCATAACGTTGTCATTTTTATTTGATTAAAATTAATCATTAAGTTAACAATATATAATGTGCACATTCCACACACACACACACGCACACCATACATAATATATATGCATACCATAAATGTTTGATTAAATAAAAATTTATATATTCTTGTTTTTGATTTGTTTTTAAAATTATTATATCATCTTCAATTTGGGCATGTCTATGTAATATTTAATATATTATGTAATTTTACGATATTCTGTACTCATGTTTTTAATACGATATTAAAAAAACAACACTGAAACAATTTACCTAATAGTTTTTATTCTGATTGTTTTGATTTTCAAATTTAATGGTTTGTATTATTATTGTTATTTAATATTCTTTCCCTGTAACAAACTACCTATTTTGGTTAAATTTATTAGTTTGATTTTTATGTTTATGTTACTCACAAGTGCGCACCGCAGACGATATGTAAATATATATTGCAAAAATCTGCAGCTTAAACGGTTTGTTTCACTACATGTTCATATTAATTTTTAAATTTGAAAAATTTTGCGCGCCTGGCTTGAAATCAACCCTGGTCTCAGATCAGCAAGTGTTAATCAACACTGCAAGCTGCGATCGATGAAACATCGATAGGTAGGCTTAAGCTATCGAGCCTCAGTTCCGCCTGATGGTTGCCACCTTTTTTTTTTTGCCAAGCCTAGCCAAGATTGCCACATGATTTTTTTAAGTGGCAGCCGTGAGCGCAAGCGTCACTCACTCCCTCGACAAAATGTAAAAAATAAACACACCGTTACTTAGTAGTAGTGCGTGTCAATGTGCAATTTTATGTAATTACTAAGTAGGTAAACGTTCAATGTTTGTGGCAGCGCCGCTCAAAAGGTGTCAAGTAGTTCGAAAAGCTGTAAAGTTTACAGTGAGAAGCTACAGACTTTAGACGGTGTTGCCAGCCGTGACGGCAGAACCAACCATCAACAGAGCGGTAATATAACCGGTTACGCATACCAACCAAAACATCGCGACGAAAATTTGTTAGCATGCTAGAGGTGGCCGGCTAGCCAATGGGCACGGCAACGTCAACAATCGAATAGTAGCGCAGCTCTAGTTAGTCGCTGGCTCGCTAGAAAAATGCCAACAACACAACACGGGAATAGACGCAGGCATCGCATAATTGCGGCGTAAACGCAGAAAGAAAATATATATTAACGGTCTGTGAAAACCTGTGCTAACTATTTGCCAAATCAATGCGAACGGCTAGTGAAAATGTGCGTGTTTCACATAGAAATGTGAAACAAGAGTGACCCGAAAAATACCAGAAACAACAGTTCATGCATTTTTTTTTTTGTTAATGTTTATTATATACATATACATGTGTACGTACACACTTACAATTCGCTACAAAATACCAAAACAAAGTGCAGTCAATGTTTGGTTATAATATTCTAAGCAGAGCAGTTGGAACAATTTAATTTCTTCATATCTTTTGATTCTTGCGCTACATTATTTTACATTCGTCAGAATCGCGGACATATTCACATACATATATACGTTTACACATATACAAATAAACACTTATGTATGTAGGTTATACACATGCAAGGCGTAGCGCAAAAAATACCAAAATAGTCGGCGTTGACACAGAGAAGAGAGAGAGAGAGACAGAGAGCGCAAGCGAACGAGAGCGTGTGTGTTAACGTTTGTTTTATTTAATTTTTTTTTGTGTGCTTTTTGCTGTGGCAAACAATAAATAAATATATACATATATATATGTAGATATGGATGTAATTTGAAAAGCATAAGCTATAATACGTGAACGTGTATATGTGTGTGATTAGAAGATTCTCTCACGCTCTCAGAAAACAGAAACAGTTGAACACGGTGTCTAGCAAGTTTTTAGCGATAGTTGTAGTTCGAACTCGCTCACGTCGGTAACACGCCGCTTCTTAACGAACACCTATTTATTAGTTGTTATTATTTATTTATTTTTTTATACACCTTATTTTTTGGTCTTTTAATTTTTTGTGCGGATGACACTTGTTAGTGATTAACGCGTATCGTGAGTCACGCGACGGAGAGTGCAAGTAACTGAGCATACATACCTATATACTTGTATATATGTGCGTATGTATGTTGTGCGCGTATATATGTATATGTACTAAAAGTTAATAAATTTTGTTGTTTGTTTAGCACGTAACAAAGTGAACCGATACGTTGTGTTGCAACGTAACAACAATTAACATAAACGCAAACGACGCTGACTGCGGCCGACCGGCATTTGTGATTGTGTTGTGTTACGTTACGTGTGCGCCGTTACGTTAAGCGCTTGAAGAGAGCGAGCGGAGAGAGCGTGTTGTGATAACAATAATAATAATAATATGACCACACGCAAAAAGAAGCGTCAGGATGGCAGCGGCAGCGGCAGCGGAAGCAGCAGCGGCGGTGGCTTCATTAAAAAAGTCTCATCATTATTTAATTTGGATTCGGTAATTCAAGAAAATTCAACAAAAACCAAATTTATTAGTTTAGGAATTTAGTTAAATTGACAAGCGATTTTCTTCCTTTTGATCTTTCTCCTCTCCCTCCTTCGTTACGTTCTTTGGCTTACAACAATTTGGGGGGTTTATGCAATTTCCGTTTTTGGCAGCTGCCTGCTGCTGACTTTGTTGGGTGGCGCTTTTTATACGCACACACTCATTCACTCGACTGATGATTCCATGGTTTATTTATAAATTCCGCCAGACATTTTAGCCAGCATAAAAAGAACCGAGAAACAAAAAAAAACAACAACAACAAGAACATATCTTGTTCAGTTTTCTGTTTGTATTTTAGATCAGTCTGTGAGTTTTGTCATTAAATTTGCAGTGTAGAATCTAATAAACAAATTGTCTTTCTACGCATGCGTAACGTCATTTGTATACATGTATGTGGGTGTGGGTGAATCACGTAGACAAGACAGTAAATGGGCGTGCTTTGTAAGATTATTTGCGAAATTGACAGCTGCATCTCTGTCTCACTCGCATGCCGCCACGCATAATGTCACCTACTTTCATACATATATGTTTGAGTACTTACGTATGCACGTATGTACGTCTGCTCACATTTATGTATGTGTGCGTGCGTGCGTAAACATAATGCTCTTTCGAACTTCCTCTCTGCAACTCATCATCTGCATTGCTTTTGCCATTGTCTTGCTCTCTCGCTCTTGTTCGCATAATTCGCTCAAAATAGATCTCGCGCTTTCGTCATATCGTTTACTGACTTGAGAGCACCACCCAAAATGCACCCAGTACTGTAGTTCGAAAGCTTTATAAGCTGTCTAATAGCCTTTCCTCACTGAAACTACATTTCAGCATTTTAGCATTTTTAGAGCAAATGCTACTTTTTTCCTATACATTTCATATGGGATCTAGTGGTGGGAGAATAGTACATTTCTGAGGAATGTAACTACATTTTTTAAAATCAATGCGATATTCATCGGAAAGCAATCGATATTTGAAGTTTTTTTTTTAATTTGAGAATGTACTATTACTAGATTTCTCAAATTTTGGCGCCAAATTTCAAACTGTAACAAACTGAACTTTATTTTAAATTAATGAAGAATGAAGTTATGATAAAATGCTGCAGTTAACAGCAAAAGAAATCAAAAACCGACCCTTATGGCTACATGAGTCAACATTACAGATTGGCGATCGCAACAATTATTATTAAATCGTTACAGTTTCTCATGATAGTTCATTAAAAAAGAATAAATATAAAAGTAGTGCTTATTGGTAAATATTCTAATATTTATTAGAATCCGTTGTATTGTACAAGACGTATCTGATAAGGGCGCTACGAGTTGCTTTTACCAATAATGAATTATCAGAATCTAAGAATCCCTGACTCTTGCTCTAGTTGCGCTGATACCATACTATAAGTACGTTGTCTCCAATTTTCGGTATTCCACAGACGATCCCAACCCATAGAGAGCTACTGCAATCCCTTGTTCAATGAGAGATCGTGGAAATTGTGTTTTCACTTTGGGTTCCCTTTGCAATGGTTTTTCCGAATGGTTTTCCAATCGGGAAAAGTTAGATGATCTCCTGACCGTCAGATATTATGTCCTAAGCAGCGAAGTTTTCTTAAAATCCTTCCATTTGTTTTCTCGAATTTTTAATTTCAGTTGTCAAACGAATTTGTAAACAAATCACAAATGTTTTGTAAATGCTAAATGCAAATGCTATGCTATGAGGACAGACAGTTGCATACTTATCGATAGCTCCGATATTTTTATAAAATGTACATTAGTGAGGAAAGGCTATAACAGTAGATGCTCGAATATGATAAATTGAATCGATAAATTAGATGTCGATAACAGGCTTATCATAATGTATCTTTAACATGTATGCCAGGACCATTATTGTCTAGTTAAAATAATGCATGGAAATCAATGTTAAATTTGAAAAAACGATTTTTGATATTTAAATTGAAAAGTATCAGTAATATTTTAAAGATATTAACTATCGATAAGCACAATTATTCTATACGATATCATTATTGATTTATCAGAAAGTATCTTTTGCATTTATATCACATTTTCGTATGCATAAAATTATATTAAATGACTCTTATCAGTAGTAATTTAAAGATATTAACCATCGATAGACACAATTATTCTGTACGATATCAATATTTCAAATATCAATTGGTCAAACTGGTTTATTAGTAGAAAATATCTTTGACAAATTAGTCACTTTTGTTTTGCATACTTATAGTATCTAAAATGTTATTGATTACGAATTCTTTAAGCAAGACACGTTCTATTCTAATTTGTATATGAATGTATTGCATTCGTATTCGTGTTGGCCTTTTAAGATTTGGAGGACGAATGAATTGAATAATGAACCACATTTGGTTTAGTTTACTATTCGGTGGTCCGATTTGGTTTGGTTTCTGGATCGGATATGGGTTCAATTAGGTGTGCAGGTGTCGATTTATTTAGATACTGGTATTGTACTGTGAGTATATAGACAAATATGTATACAATTTGTTGTCATTGTTTACACATATGCGCTTGCATTTTTGGCTGTACGTCAAAATCGACCACAAAGCAGACATCGGGAGACAGACAGAGACGGAGAGAAAGAGACAGAGAGAGCATAGTATTTATACCCGAAACATTTGTACTCAATTCACATTTGGTGGCAATTTACCGAGCCATATTTGGTACGCACATGGTTACACATGGTACACCCATGATCATTTCAATAGATTCATTAATAAAAAGAAATATCAAAAATTGCTAGAAAGAATCCGACTGTGAGAGACCCTGTAATAAGTTGTTCTTAAAGTTGTAAAACCAAATTGCCTTTTATAGGAATCTACATACTAATTTTGGTGCCTCTAGCTTTCATATTCTCTTAGATCTAATCAAGAATATTAATAATTAACTGTCACGCCTCGTTTTCCTGTTATTTTGAGGTACAGCGTCCACTAATCTAATACAGAATGAATTGAATTTATAGAAATACCATAAAAATATTTCTATGCTTAAGAAAAGTTAATTAATTTACATTTTTTAAAGTGAGATAATAGGATTATTTTAAAGATATCAAACGTTTCTATTGTAATGACCCTGTGTGTGTTAGAGCAACGTTAACAAGTGCTACTTGGTTACTTCTGTTAGCTGAAAGAAATCATATTACCACATTCTAGAATTAGAACCCAGCCCCCAACTGGCAAGCATAGTCATAAGCATACGGTTTTCCCATTGATAAGATAAGAAGCTTAGCCGTGAGCTAACTATGTTGCCGATAATAAATATGTCTGGGTTTTTGTGCCTGAGTTAATGTTGTGGTCTTTGAGGTAAAGAAAGAAATAAAAACAAAACACAACGACAACAATTGCAAATACCTTTGCGGTTGTAAGAGAGCAAAAGAGAGCGCACTATTTAAGTAAACTTAAGTAAACTACACCTTAACTATTCGAGCGACCTTCCAATTGCTGACAATATGATGTAATTGTTTACTCAGGGCAAGCACTTCACTACGATTGCTCGATGTTTAATTAAATTTATAGTTAAAGGTATTGAATTTATTAAATTATGTCACGATTAAGATAAAGTTCATGTCAAACGATGAAGAGGGTTTAAAGATTCCTTAGAAACAATTTAATTTAATTCCAGAATTAATTTAAGGTTTATACTAATATTTATAATGGAAATTCGGAGCTGTGTCAAGATCTGTTTTCGTATTAAGAAGAATTGAATTTGGAACTTGACGTAAAAGTTTGGAGTTGTTAATAATTGTTAGCTTTTTTTAGGAAGAATTTGTCTTAAACAATTTTTTTGAGATTTGGTTTCAAATCACTTTAGAATGAATTTAATTTGGATCCAGAAATAAACTTAAAAAAAAACCTTTAAAAAATTTGCTAATATTAATGCAATTTAAATTGGTATTTAATATTCATTATTTCAATTTGATATAAATTTAACAAATTTAAATATATTTTAAAAAATATCAATGTAGGTAAAAAATGAGATTTTAAAATATTTTTTATAATGCATATTAAAAATTGTAGTTTATTCTGTTACCATGCAAAAATAATGTATGTATTTAAAAGGTTTCCATTTATGCAGATAAATGCTTAGAGGTTGAATTTTCTTTATACTTTCTCGAAGTCCTTTTAGCAGCAGGCATTCTTTGAATTTGGACTCATTCAGTTTGGCAACATTCCTGCAACAGTAAAGATGCGAATTAGTGAAGGATTTGGCGTGAGCACACACACATACAGAGATAGACTTTACACACATGTGCACGCGTGTGTAGTAAGTGAAACCTGACCTACCGAACGAACTCGTTAACTTGGCTCGTTATCTGGGGTAGGAGAGCTGTAAAATTGCTCCAATTTGGGATGCTGATGATGATGTTGATGTGGATGTGCGAATGTGGATATGGATGTGGATGTGGATGTCGAGGCATTACTCATGTCACGTAACTGGCGAACACTCGAGTTGAGTTTGACCCAGCCAGAGTCAAAAGGTTAATAAGCAATTTGAAAGCCGCATCGCATCGCAACGCACGTGAGGCAGCCACATGGGGCATGAGACATGAGGCAGCAACGACAGTGGCAACTTTGCATTCGATTGCAATTTGTGTTTTTGTATTTTTGTCGAGTTGCGGCATGTGGCAGCTTAATGAATTCATTTACACTTGGCTGCTAATCAATTGAACTCGTTGTGAAACGCGTGTGCGTCTGTTTCCCTCTCTGTGTGTGCGTATGTGTGTCATACACACACACACATTGTCATGTCGTCCAAAATGTTGCAATTTTCACATTTCACATTTTCGAAAGTTTTGTAACTTTACGTAGGGCAATTTTTATGTAACTTTTATCTCTTTCACACTTTAAATGTCTCTCTCTGTCTTTTTCTGTGACACATGCATAGTATTACTGTAAATTGTATGGATTGATTTTGGGTGGGGCCCTAATCGTTATATGGCATATTTGTGGGGCTGGGCAACCGTTGCGAATTCCGAAACCATTTCAAATATTTATTAGCGTGAAATTAAAATTCTTTTTAAATAATAACAAAAGTAACAGTTTTTACACTAATATTATTGGGGCTTTCTATGTTTCATTGCGCTTCAAAGCCATTCAAAATTAGTCAAATTCAATGTTTAGTTAGGTTTTTTTACCTGTCATATTGATAGAACTAACCTATTAAAGCATAATCTTCAATCAATTCAAATTTATAGTCAAAGATAGCAATTCTTAAAGGGAATTTTTTATATATAAATAATTTTAAATGGACGCATAATTTTGAGTTTGTGCGATAAATCAAATTTTCAAGATATTTTTACACGATTGAATTTTAAAATTTTGTTTAATAATTATAGGACTAAATTGAATAAATCAAATGATGTTAGGTTGCCTTCATTACTGACAATATTGCGATAAAAATAATATTATTAGAGACTATAATACACATAAGATAATGGAGTCGTTTTATATTGAAACTTTACAAACTAAATATCGTAGCAAATATCTTTAAACATGCAATAAATAGGACCAAAATATTGTTGTCTAGCAAGGGAATCTTTGATTATTGTTACTGACATTCTCAAGTTTTTGTTTTATTTATTTTATTTTTTTTTTTGATCAAACAACAAATAATTTTTCAGCTACACAAGGCGTCCTCAACGAAGGTAAGCAGCCGCAATTGTCGAATTGTCAATTGCAAACTCTGTGTTCGTTGTTCAACTTTATCTGTAAACATACATATACATACATACACACATGCATATGTATAAATAATTATGTATAATTTTGTGTTTCTGTCCTGTTAATCGCCTTTGTGTTTTGTCCACATCCGGTGCGGAAAAGCATATGAAAATGCTTATATTTTTTTATCGCTAGCTACAATACAATATAATTCAAATAATATAAGATGCATGCCACATACATATGTAGAAGCAACAACAACAGTAATAATTAATTCATTATTTATGGAAATATATATATATATCAATTGTGTTGTCCTTTGTTCAAAATTCTCATACTCTCGGCTAAATAATCAATCATGATATTGTTAATTGGGAAATGTTAAATTTTGAAAATTGATATTTTTAATAATATATATTTTGAAATGTGTGTCTCTGCAGGTGAATGGCGATGATAGCTGGTATTATGAGGACATTCAGCTGGAGCGTGGCAACTCGGGACTGGGCTTCTCAATTGCGGGCGGCACTGATAATCCTCACATTGGCACCGACACATCGATATATATAACGAAACTGATTCCGGGCGGCGCAGCAGCTGCCGATGGACGATTGAGCATTAATGATATCATTGTGTCTGTTAACGATGTGTCTGTCGTGGATGTGCCACATGCATCCGCTGTGGATGCCCTCAAGAAGGCCGGCAATATTGTCAAGTTGCATGTGAAGCGAAAACGTGTTGCCAGCGTTGCGAGTGCCGCGAGTGCAACAAATGCCACAACAGCTAACACAGCTGCCACAGCGACCGGCGCCGTTGTTGCCTTAACTGCTGCCGATGCACCAGATAGCGGCAGTGCCTCAACGACAACGGGGCCAAAGGTCATTGAAATTGATTTGGTTAAAGGCGGCAAAGGTCTGGGCTTCTCAATTGCCGGTGGCATCGGCAACCAGCACATACCTGGCGACAACGGCATCTACGTGACAAAGCTAATGGACGGCGGCGCGGCCCAGGTCGATGGTCGTCTCTCCATCGGCGACAAGCTCATTGCGGTCCGCACCAATGGGGTAAGTGCTAAATATTCGACATCGAAACCTATTCAAATGTGTGCTCCAAACATCTCTAAGCTAACCAAAGAGGCAGGCAACATGTTTTTAATATTAAATTTAAATGTGATGAAATTTAAGTTTGCATTAAAAATTAGTTTGAAATAAAATTAACAATCTGTTACAATTCAATAACAATTGTTATTGTTCCTGAATCTGAACCAACATTAAAATATTTTTCGGGAGATTAGATAAGTGAAGTAAAAAAAAAGTTTATTATTAATGAAACTTTAATTTGCATTTAATATTAGTTTAAAATAAAATAAACAATCTGTTACAATTGAATAACAATTGTTATTGTTCCTGAATCTGAGTCCAAATTGGTCGAAATATATGTTGACAGATTTGATAAGGGAAATAAAAAGAAGTTTATTATGAATGAAACTTTAATTTGCATTAAAAACTAGTTTGAAATAAAATAAAAATCTGTTACAATTGAATAACAATTGTTTTTGTTCCTGAATCTGAGTCCAAATTGGTCAAAATATATGTTGACAGGTTTGATAAAGGAAATAAAAAGAAGTTTATTATGAATAATTAATTAATAATTAATTTTAACTCTCCAATTATTATAAGTTTTAAAAAATGCATCCAAATTGGTAATAAATTTAATATATTTCCTGTTGCAGTTTTAGTTGACTAACAGAAATATATTTAAACATAAAGGTATAGAAACTATTGTCAATTCATTTCCACTAGTAAATAGTTTAGTTGAAAATAAATTTAGTGACTCTACATTTCATATAATTCAATGAACAGACGAAAAATTCCGTTTAAATTAAAAACATAAACACTTGGTTGTTAATTTGTGATTTAAATCTTTAGAGATTTGTAGCACACAGCTGAACAAACTGTTGCAAATGCGAAAGCTAATCGATACATTTTTGTATATTTGTGATATAGAGCGAAAAGAATCTGGAGAATGTGACGCACGAATTGGCTGTGGGCACGCTCAAGTCAATCACCGATAAGGTGACATTGATTGTGGGCAAGACACAGCATTTAACGAGCAGTGCATCGCAGTCGGGCGGCGGCGGTGGCGTTGCTGCCAGTTTGAGTTTGAGTGGCAGCCAACTTGGCCAACAATCGCAGGCGCATTCACAATCGCAATCACAATTGTCAACCACGGGAGCAGCGACAACAGCAACAACACGACAGCAGCAGCAGGAATCAACAGGTGCGCTTAACAATGTTGGCCAGACAGCATCAGTGTCAGTCACAGATTCAGTCACAGCTATTATCACAACTAGCAACAACTCCACCATCACCACCACCAACAACACCATCACTTCCAATACTATAGCTACTACCACCACCAACAACATCACCACCAATACCAACAACACCTTCACCAATTTAATCTCAGTCAGCAACAACAACAACAGCAGCAGCAGCAACAGCAACATTAATAACAACAACAACAACAACAACAATAGCAGCAGCAGCAACAACAGCAACAATCATACCAACAACAACTTGGCTGCTATCACAACACAACAACAACAGCAACAACAACAACAGCATCCACAAGCACCCGCCTCAGCCTCCGCTTCAGCCTCAGTCCCAGCTTCAGCTCATAATGCTAAGCTTGCAATGCCAAGTGCCGATTTTAAGCGTTCCCAATCACCCTTGCCAAGGCGTAAGCGATTTCGAAACATTTTTCAACTTCAACTATCCTCTTGTACTAACAACAATCTGTACTTTATCTAAAACAGAGCCCTATACTTTGTACCATCATCTATTTGATAGATTCATTATCTAATCAGTTCACTAAAATATTCCAAATATTTAGGTTCGCTTGTAAAGTCTCGTATGTTGTGGCAACCATACAGATCTGATACTTTTCTATGTTTATATATCTCTAGTTAGGGCTCTCTACTAACTGCTAAACTATTGCTTCTATTTTCACCTAACTAACCATATACAGCAATATCTCGATTTATGTTACGATTTTGTTCTGAAAAAAAGGGCGACGAAAATCGAATTTTAACTCATTTTACTTAATGATTGCAAAAAATTATAGACTTCAGACAAGATTTATTTATTAACAGTATGTCAAGTGATTGATTTGACAGCGAAAAAAAAACACGTTGTTTATTATTTAAAAAAAAGATGTATAACCCAATGAGTCTCAATACTTTTTTTTTTTATCTGCTCTGAAAATTAGAGGCAAATAAAATAAATTAAAAACAATAAATATAAGGTCAGGATAAGGTATTATTTTTTTTTAAATTTTATTTAAAATATCTCATATTTGTCTTTGAAATAAGAATTATTTAAAAACTGTCCAGTTTTTACTCAAATTGCTTTAAAAGGAATTGTCAAAATTATATATTTCCTTAGTTTGAATTCTAATTCTAATTAAATTTCCTATGATTCTTAGACCAAGTTAAAAATAAAAACAATTAAAAAATAGGGTTATCTTTCCATATTTTTTTGGAAAATTAATTTATAGCTTTGTTAAAACAAATACTTGACTACTATACATAGGAAATGTAAACAAACATGCAGGTCAATTTGTAAAAGGATATTTCTATTATTGGTGCAATTTTTCCTTACTAATACAAATTGAATGACGACGTAAATTCAATAATTATAACTTAAATTCTTTCAAACATTGCTCGAAACGACTTAAATAGAGACATTGCTGCATTATTGTTTATTCGAACTCGAAATCAATTCACTTTTGGAGATCAACTTCTCTTGAGAGCTTGTACGGCTTCATTGATTGCGTGATTGCTAAGCTGCTGGTTTTAATTGTTGTTTGTTTTCTAGAATCTCAGTAACACAACTTTTTGACACCACTGTGTGCAGTGCTCATTCCAAAATACGATCCCAAAATAATATGAAAAAAAAAACGTTGAATGTCTCAAAAGTGTACCTTAACATGGCATCTTTTCAAAAATGCATGATGAAAACCAAAAAAACGACAACTGTTTTTTTTCTTTTGTAATTAATCCTCTATGTGTCTTTTTGTCCTATTATAAGATCATATTATTCACTATTCGTTTATCACAAAATACATGAGAGTGTGTGTATTTTTAATGTTTTATATGCGCTGGAAAGCAAACGATAACACTATTTTCTATTATCTATTATCAATGTTTCTTTCGTTCGTTCGTCTTTTTATCTTATTGTCTTTTCGATGGTTTAAGTTCGCTATTATTAAGATTAACTTTCTATCTCAGAGTGAAAAGCGTGCTCATTTCTTTATGTTTAATCTAACGTAAAGTTACAAAAGGCACGCTTCTTATTCTTTCTATCGTCAGTCGACAATCTTGTTTTTAAAAGCCAGCAAAAGACAAGAAAAATGCCAAAATATCATTATATGTATAAAACTTCTTTAATTGTATCTCTTTCTAAATCGAAGTTCGTTAAAGTATTTTACTTTATACATATATATCTATTTTAAAACGTTCATGTTTGATTTGCATATATTTATTTCACAGTTACTTAAAAGCTGTACTTGATTCTTATAGAATTTTTGGATAACTATCTTTCGATAAAGTATCTAACTCTTTATGATATTTTGTATTATAAACATCAAAGATATTATTTTCTTGAATTCTTTTATTTTATCTCTTTCTAAATCGAAGTTCGTTGAAGTATTTACCCTATATATATTTGTTTAAAAAAATTCATGTTTGATTTGCATATATTTATCTTACAGTTACTGTAACTACAGCTGTACTTATCTCTTAAAGAATTTTCGGATAACTGTCCTTCGATAATGATATTTTGTATTATCAACATCAAAGATATTATTTTCTTGATTTCTGCAAAATAAGAATCGCTTTCTTAGCGATTTTTTCTCGGTCTTTTGCTGGTTTTGTGTTCAATTTTCTGATTTCCTATGATTCTATTACAATTATTTTTTTTCTCAATTTGGTTGAAACTCCCATGTGGCTCTATCAAGATATTTGAGCTCGCGATCTCCACTAATTACCCTTACCCCTTTTTCTTTCATGTCTCGATAAATGCACGTGTGTGTGTGCATATCCTTTGTTTATGTGTATGTGTAAACGTTACACGCGTTGTGGTTGTTATTTGTATCTAAAAAAAAAAAAAAACAAAAAAATATATACAATATTGCGGCGGTTTTTAGAGCCTGGCTCAAGATACGCATCGACGAATGTCCTGGCGGCCGTGCCACCGGGAACACCTCGCGCAGTCAGCACAGAGGATATAACCAGGTGAGTTGCGCAGCCTAAAGACGCGACTTGTTGTTCCCCTTGTTGCAATACTTGTCATATTTACATGCTTAATATTATTGTTTTTTTTAATAAATGAATTTCTTTTCATTTGCCAATTGCAATAGGGAACCACGCACGATTACCATACAGAAAGGACCTCAGGGTCTGGGCTTCAATATTGTTGGCGGCGAGGATGGACAGGGCATCTATGTGTCATTCATCTTATCTGGCGGTCCAGCGGATCTTGGATCCGAGTTGAAGCGCGGCGATCAGTTGCTCAGTGTTAACAATGTGAATTTGACGCATGCTACGCACGAGGAAGCGGCCCAGGCACTCAAAGTGAGTACAATAAATACATATATTTTAAATTGAAATTAAATTCACTTTTTCTTGTGCAGACATCTGGCGGCGTTGTCACCTTGGTGGCACAATATCGGCCCGAGGATTACAATCGCTTCGAGGCGCGCATTCAGGAGTTGAAGCAACAGGCGGCGCTTAGCGCCGGTGGCTCTGGAACTCTGCTTCGCACCACCCAGAAGCGATCGCTGTATGTGCGAGCCCTGTTTGATTACGATCCAAATCGCGATGATGGCTTGCCGTCACGCGGCCTGCCCTTCAAGCATGGCGATATCCTCCATGTGACAAATGCTTCCGACGACGAATGGTGGCAGGCACGTCGCGTCCTCGGCGACAATGAGGATGAACAAATTGGTATTGTGCCATCGAAACGTCGCTGGGAGCGTAAAATGCGGGCACGCGATCGCAGCGTCAAATTCCAGGGACATGCGGCGGCTAATAATAATCTAGATAAGGTACGAACTTAATGGGTTATTAAGAGTTTAAAGTAGGTCTGTATTCATCTAAATGAGGCTTACATATATACATATATGATCAAATTACGCATTTATTACATTCAATCTCCAAACTATCTGTAGGAATCTAAATGCATTATCGTTTCCATCTTTAGTTCATTTTTAAATAGAAAACCATAAAGTCCTAAACAATTTATTTGTCGCAATTTTTCATGCATATTCTTTAATTGAAAGCAACTTTATTATACTGACTTACCAGTCTTCATTCATCTTTTGAGAATGAAAAGTTGTGTATCAAGAAATATTCATAATGAGAATATTTAATATTTGGATAAAGAAATTTCTTATTCCATTTGTCCACACTGCTTTTTTAAATGTTCTGAAAATCTATTCAAATTGTGCATAGTTTCATCTGCATACTACAGTTTTCTAATAAGTTTTCCAACTTTCTGTATAAGCACAACTTATTCAATTTATCCATGTGATTAAAAAATTAACTCATTACATATTAATTTAGATTTTTCTAGACTTGCAATATATTCTTTTAAGCAGAAATTTTCGTAAAATGTTTGATATAAATTGAATATAGTGTCAGTTGCAAGCTACAGCTTTTCAAGAGATTTTCATACTTTATGTCATAAAGTTTATGATAAATACGTAGTAGCGGTGTAAAAATACATTCAAAAATCTTAAAATTACTTTAACTATATAATTTTTTTAAAGAAAACTATAGACAACTCGAATTTAGTCTTGACGATTTTGACATTTCGATTAAAAACTCAATTCATTATTTAGATTGACATCACCTATACGTAGCAAATACAGTATAGTTGTTCATTATGGAGAAGTTCAACTCTATATAAAGCTTAGAATATCAAAATTGTCGTCGTTCGTGACTAGGCAAAATTATAAACTTTAGTTGAGAATTGGCCTAACTCAATTATCATATTCTTACTTTGCCTCATTCTTGTGTCGACGTTTTCTAATAATCTTGGTCTTTTGTGTGTTTGTAATTGTAATTACAGCAATCAACATTGGATCGCAAGAAGAAGAATTTTACATTCTCACGCAAGTTTCCATTCATGAAGAGTCGCGATGAGAAGAACGAAGATGGGAGCGACCAAGAGCGTAAGTAGCACACAGTCTTCTCTCAACTGCGAGTGCGATGTCTCGATTAAAGCGCGCAATCAACAATTAATTAACAACAATTACAACTACAACTACAACTACAACTATTACAACAATAACAACAACAATATTAATAATAACAACTACAATTACAACTAGAAAAAATGAACAAGCAGAACAACAATAATTTGAGAGAGCAAACAGAGCAACAATTGAATATTGTCAATAATTTGTTAACTGCTCTCCTCACAATTCTCGACTTACAGCTACTTCTCTGTCTCTCTTTGACACACACTCCATCTCTCTCTCTCTTTCTCTGTTATGAACGCTTTCTGTGTGCATCTCTGTCTCTCTCTTTCAAACTGTCTCTGTGTGTGTGTGAGTGTGTGTTGTTTGTGTATTAAATACAATAAGTTTGTCTCTTTCTCGTCGTCTCTCTCTCTATCTCTCTGTAATTCTCGTTCTCTTTCTCTGTATGGGTGTGTGTACAATTTTTTTTTTAAACTCTTTATGTTACGTTTTTTTGCATTCGTTTATTTCTTGTGAACATTATTGAAATTGATTTGTTTAATATTAAGTAAAATATATATAATATTTAAAACTGTTTCTGTTCAATAAACATCTGAGAAGTGTGTCTTTTAAAGAAATCTATTCTTCAAAGCTATCGCACACACAATACACACATACACACAACTACACACTCAATTCAATCACAGTCTTACCTCCGTTATTGGTTCCTCAAGGAAAACTGTCCGCTCTACTGTTTATTCAACTTGTTCCTTATTTCATTATTCAATTAGTGTGAGCGTTAATAATAATTATTAAATATTGTTTGTTATGTTCTTGTTTTTGTTTTTGTTATTTTATTTATTTCATACATTTCTTTTATGTTTAACGTTTTGTTTACTTTCATATTCCGTTTTATTTGTTCCACTTTGTGCGATGGTATCCTGCGTATCCCTGAATGACTCATTTGAATCACACACAACATTAACACTCTGCGCGTGGACAACAACAACAACAACAAATATACATACACCCAACAACAACAACCACAACACACATACCATTTTATGATGTTGTGCGCTGTTTGTGAAAAACGTGTGAATATTGTGAAACAAAACAAATATGTATCGAAAATCTAGCAAATGGATTTGTAAGCAGCAACAGTGAAATCGATGTTAACAATGTTAACAATAATCAAGCGAATGAGCCGCAGCGTAAGTGTGTCTGTGTGTGTGTGTCTTAACACACACAGCTTTTCCTTATACCCGTGCAGATGGATTTTAAATTTCTGTATCGAATATGCAACAACTTCGTTTGCACACACATTATATTATTCGACTGAATAATTATACTTCTTATTATTCTACTTAAAATCGACACTACATCATATATGTAGCTGTCATAGAAATAATCTTTAGCTTTGTAAATATTTTTATAAATGCCAACTCAACTAGTTAAACTATATTCATACATATGCTGAGCAGGTTTTATTCAGATCGAGCCAATAATCGAAAATATGTATCTAATGCACAGACAATTATGTCAAATGTAGTAATGTAGTCAAAAACTTTTATATACAGATATCTTTATTAAATTCATTATGCTCGGTATTTTTTATATTTGACTACCATAACATAAAGCTATTGTTATAGCAACAATCAGATTTTCTGGTTTCTTTTATGAAAATAAATTCATAAAAATCTCTAAATCTTAATATTAGCATTTTACAAATATGAGAATTTTTAAAATTGGATTGAAAATTATTTATTTGTATGAAAATCTTTAAACCTCAGTGAAAATAGATCCCAAATATATGGAGCAACTTTCATTCCAATTGAAAAGTTAAGGCATATCTCTTCTATAGGCTTAATCGGTCGCAATAATATAGAAATAATCTGCAAGGGTATTAAGTCTTCGGCTTGCCGTTGCTTTTTATTGATTCTTATTATGTGTCTTTTGTTATATTTATATAAATATGTATATTTGTGGAATTGGTTATACCTATTAGACATATATGTGTGTGTATGTTATATTCATATATGTATCTATCAATATACATATGTCTCATCGAATATATATATTTAGATATATGTTAATTTTGTCTATATACTACTTAGAAGTATAAGCACATCTGGTGTTTTGTTCATGAGTGTTTTTTTACTGGGATCGGATCTACATATATACAATACAAAACATAAAAAATCACGGCACATGTAAACAATTTGAATACTTACTAACTAAACACACAAATACACACATACACACATCACATCTTACACCTACATTAAAATTCATAAACTATTTGTGTAAAATGTAAATTAGTGTGAATGTA
Organism: Drosophila recens; assembly: GCA_037043495.1. Lineage (NCBI taxonomy): Eukaryota > Metazoa > Arthropoda > Insecta > Diptera > Drosophilidae > Drosophila > Drosophila recens. The sequence continues at coordinate 115,558 of JBAMBJ010002755.1, read as the reverse complement.
AACGAATTATTAACGTGCTGCTTCAGCGTTCGCTTCAATTGCCCCTCGATAGATCACATATATATTGTTATATATATTTTCATATGTATGTGTATATATAGAGCCAAGGATCATGTGAACAGCTACTACTATTTAAAGGCTTATTTCCTGTAGAGCTACTACCTTTTTGACTTGATGTTGGACACAAAGCGAATCATCACAAATACAACAACAACAACAACGGCAACAATTCTGTCTACACACATTCATAAATTCATGCATACAAATGCACACATGTGTGTGTGTGTTTAATAACTGTTTTTTGTCATATATTGCCATACTACATACTACTATTTACTACAACTACTATTACTATAACTTACTACTATTTACTACTACTATTACTATAACTACTACGAAATTGATCTGATTTTTAAACGCTATTCTGTTTTAAACTGACCAAAAACGTATATCTTTTTCGATTCTCTTTTTTTGTTTCGTTTTTCTCTTCATTTTTCTAGCTTTTATGCTTTGCTACACACAAGACGATGCCAACGCTGAAGGAGGTATGTACTTGACTATAAACCTGAAGCTTAAACTAGATAGCCAAACACTACTCACACACACACACACATACACTATCACACACAACAAATACATATACACAAATCTTTAGTATTATCTATATATATATATATATATAAATATCTACACTTTTTACACATAATTCTTATACAAAAAAATATTGAATCGAACTATATTAATTTAACACTGACACGATCATTTGTGTACTTATTTATTGTTTAACACACACATCTACATATACATACACACTTAAAACTACACTGCTCAACACGTATTGCATTCACATTTGATTCATTAGTCGTCTAACATCTTATATTTGATTATTATTATTATTATTATTAGTATGTAAAATAAAACCTAATACCTTCAGCTCATTCCACAACCACAAACAATTACTCTCAGCTCTTTTGTTGTCTAATTTAAACCAAAAAACGAAAACAAAAATATAACATACATAAATACATACATATATACATAAACATAAACAATTGCATAAGTCATAAATTAGAAATTAAGTACAAATTACTATTGATTTTGATTTATTTGAATATTTAGTGACCATTTCTTAATTATTATTATTAGTAATCATAAAATCTTTTATACCTAATACACACACTTATTAATACATGTATGTGTACATATGAATCAATATATGTATGGATTATCCCTGTACAGACTGTAATAGAATTTATCCCAGTCTTTCTCTCTCTCTCAAAAAAGAGACACAATTCTTGTCAATTCCGCTTTAAGCGATATTCGTAAACGTTTAGTCAGGTGTATAACTATACATATATATATGGAATTGAGTGTCTCTTTTGTATATGTAATTATTGATAATTGATATAATCATAAATAATACTCTCTATATTCTGTAATATGTACAATACTTACATGTATAATACTATGCGATACGTATTCCCTCTGTCCATTTACATAAATACATACTAACGTAATCTATACATAGTTAGTATCAATTAATCGAATTACATACAATATTATTATTATTAATCTTACATGTAACTAGTTTCTTGCATATAGTAAACCTATTATTTGAAATTTATCGATCCATTTCATTTGTTTAGTTCAGGGTATCTCTCTCTCTCTTACTTTTTCTAATTGTACTTTCTGGTGTTTGCATTTGCATACATCATATAATATTTACTTTGTAACCAACTAAAATATTTCGAAAATACAACTTTCGAAACTCAATTACAATTGTGTTTAGTTATGAGCGATTGTCTTAATGTTCTTCTTATTTCCTTCTTTGCTTAACTCAAATACTACTAAAGTAATACCCAGTTAATATACGATAAATACTTATATACTTATGTCATAAGTACAATAGTTGCATATAAAATTAAGAGATTGAATCCGATAGAAGACTCTCTCAAAATATCGTAATGTTTGTATGCAAATACTATCGATAACTTTCTTAACTAAAAGAAAACGTTAAATCTTAAATACAATTTGTTCTTCAAGTTTAAAATTTCGTTATTATTGTAACGATTGATCCGTTGAACAATCGTATTAACATTTCAATACTATCGTAACGATTGTATGCTAATACTATCGATAACTTTTGTTAACCTCTCTCTCTGCTATGCTGAGCAGAATTGTACTCCAACTTTTCGTTCGACATCATAAACATTTTTATACATCAATCTATTAGATATGTACATACATGCATACATTCTGTACATAATTACATTTGTGTGTGTTATATATTCGTCAGTTATTGTTGTGTCAATTTAAGTTAATTAATAAGTAAGCGTATACTTATTAAGTTCTTACATTTACACTTGTCTCAGGTCTCTCAATTCACCTCGATGGCATTTGGTTTCAATTCCAAAACTTTAACAAGACAACAACAAATATATTTTTTGACTTTGGGGGACTTTTGATTTGATTTATAGATTTTCTAGATAAGTATATTCGTCTTTGAGTTAATTTAGCATATTTACATTTATTCATTTATGGCATTCACATTTATCGCTTTCACAGTGAGCATTCAATTCAGTTCCGAGTCGAATCAATTTTTTAGTTTGCCAAAAAAAACTATTCACTCTTCTCCTGTAAATATTCACAATATTCGTGTATGAATAACATGATTGCATTCATTTTACATATGAATATGTAAGTGAATGTCTGCACAAATACAAATCTGCATAATCAGTCGTCTATGCTAATCGATGAACTATCGATAGTTTGCGATAGTTTATGTGAGATCTTCTTACCAAAGACGAACACGTACACTACACTACACACACACACACACACACTACTCAGAAAACACACACATCTGACACAACAGATTGTTTTAAAGCTCATTTCAATTTTGCAGGTTAATAAAAACTATATCGATGATTAATTTTGTTTATCTTTTTCTTTCTTTTTTCTTTAATAAATGATTTCGATTTTGACATAACCTTTGTGTGTGATCTCTTTGTTTCGGTTAAATAAAATAATAATTAATATGAAATATATATATGTCCATATATATATATAAATATATTTATCAACTGCTTCATATACTTTCTGCTGCCTACTGCTATTATTCGACTCTACTACTACTACTTCTATCACCACTCTACTACTACTACTACTACTATTTAAACTCTACTACTCAAACAACTGTGTGTTAATCGATACAACATTGTTATAATTTCGTTACGTTTGATTATTTACATATATACTTATATCAATCTGTTTAAATTGTAATTTTAAATAATACAAAAAAAAAAATACAACAACAAACAAATACAAACAACAAAAACCATTAATAATATTATAAATACTTATCAATATGACAATCTAATGCTCTTTATACATAAACTATATATATTCTTGTTTTGTTTCCCAAAATTATTTACCATTTATTTCGTTGTCAATTGAATCAAACAAACATTTTTAACTGATCGATGAAACCATTTTACCTATCTCATATCGTACTTATTTATATATATATATATCTATATATAAATAATATACAACAATGCGCTCGTTCATATACTGCGACAACTACTAAATTTATCTACTATCCCGTACATCACAAACAATCAACCAACCAACCAACCAATCAATCAATCAACTAATCGACCAATCAACCAATCGACCAACCTCTATTCGATATATATCGTATGTATGATAACGCATTGCGCACAGGCGAGATAATCTACAGAGTGGAATTACCCGATATGGAGCAGATAACATTAATCTACTTGGAGAATAATGATGCTGACTATCGTAAGTCGAGCAACTAAGCCAACAATTTTTGTTAAAGATCAAACAAAATACAAAAAAAAAAATACAAGCAAAAAAAAACTTATAAATGCAACAAACAGCTATAAAGGTCCTTAAATATTACAAATAAATTAATTAAAGCTTACGTTTCTTATCAAAATAGGTTTTAAATAAAAAAAAAACAATATCAAGAATATATATTTTTTTTGTTCAGTTTTTTCTCAATATCTCTCTCGTTTTACTTTTTGTTTAAATAATTTTTATTATCGAACAAAACGAAATTGCAAGCAATTTTCCTTTTTTAAATTGCGGTTATTTAGTTAGTTTCCTATATATCTCTCTCTCTCCCTTTCTTTCTCTCTTGCCTTAACTCTCACGCTGTCGTTCTTTTTTTCTCAGTCACTCATACTCTCGGTATTTTTTCTCTGTCTTTTTGCAATAAATCTATACATAATAATTAACTTTCGAATAGATTCTTCTTTACTAGTATTATCCGAGCATTTTGAAATACACATTCATATTTTAGTCGAATGGTTTATTAAGGGTATTCCACATTTTCCATTTTAATCTCATATTGTCTTAACTTTGCGATGTAAATTCCATTTCTCACTCACATTTTTTTTTATACTAATTTGTGACTCCATTCCAAAGACCGATTAACATATGTATTAACTAAAAACCTAATTCTATTAATGCTAAAATCACATTTAGTCCATTTACTCTCTCCTACTCTTTTTATTTACACTTTACTTTCCTAATTTATTGAAATCCTTTTTAAACTTGAATTTCTCATGCTGTTCTGGAGACGATATTAGATGTCGATAAGTTCTAGCGAACTTTCGATAAACAGATATCTGTCAGTGTGTACACATGTGCGCCAATTTTCTTTTAAATTAAATGTTTAAACTTATTTTTATGTTAGGGAGTGCATTAATAGAGTTGTTGGAGTATAGAACCATCTTAATATTTCGTTATAGAGTTTGTAGTTCTATTCCGTAGCTTAGACGAGCCACAATTTATTAGCGATTGTAGAGTTTGGTTATATTTTGCGGTGCGTTAATTTGAATGTTCTTCTTGTAAATTTTCCCTGATTCGCCTTATATCGTTTTCGTTTCTTTTCCTTAAGTATATGTTGACTCGTCATATTTTTCCTTTTGATTTTTCTATTGGTATTTTGCTTAGTTTCATGCTGTGCTTTGATCTCCATTTCACTTTTATTCATTTAGAGCAAATTTTCCCGTAGCGATGCAAGTACAAAAATCAAGTAAATCAATCGAACGTTAAAACTCGAAGCGATCCAACACCGATAGATGTATTGTTATTGTCATTTATCGTTATCGATATCGTACCATTTGCACGCACATTTCTCACCATTATTCTTAACAAAAATTCACACAACCGGAAGCGAAAAATCCCTGAGATCCAATAACTTCCCAAAACAGGAAACGAAAAACTTACCCCCATACGATTTCTAAATAAGTATAAATAAATGTACACATTATAATTGTTACTTAAGGTTAATAGGAGGGATGCGAACCGACTATCAATAGTAGTGTAATAAATTAATGAAATGATTTATGATGATGTATTGATAATAATTTGATGATACTTAATTTTGAAATCCAAATGAAGATGAATAAAATGTCTTGATTCATTAAATAAGTGTTGTTCATTTAAGTACTCCGGTTACAGACTTTACTCATTATCCTTTTCAAAAGACATCATCAATATAGTTTATTCATTTATTGTTTTTCTTTTTTGATTTTCTTACGTTTCCAACAATTATTGGCATAATTTCTTTGAATTCACTAATTAATGGTTATATCTTAACATGAATTGCAAAAGAATTACCCATGACATGCTGTTACAAAGTGAGTAAACTATAATTTCAACGAAACGTTTCCATGCCAAATCAAATCAAATCAAATCAAAAACACAATCGAATGTTTTCATCGATTTATAAAGCCCGATTTCTGAGAACGTCAACCCGAACCCGACACCGAAACCAAAAAACCAAAACAACCAAAAACTGAAACCGCTTAGAAAAATTGTACTCCTATTTTTTTTTCCTAGGCTTAATATACATAAATGTATAGTATAGTATTTAAGTAATGTAATTTTAAAAAGATACTAAAATTTCGTCATATGAACCATCATTTGTAGTACCATATCATTATGTTAGCTGATTTGGTCTTTGTTACTAACGTTCGTTTTGATTTCTACATTTTGTGTTCTTAACATTTTTTGTTGTGTGTGTTTTTTGTAATGTGTATGCAACAATTAGTTAATTAAAAGTTGGTTAATCACATAACAATTAAGTTATAACTGAGACTTTTGGATCAAGTTAATGGTGATTGTAACTCGTGTACACATGTATTTGTTGCTCGTTTAGATCATTATTCTAGCATTATTTAGCACTTTTCTGTATGTATTTGTAATTTTGAGCATAATACCAACCACTATGTATATATGTATGTAATACAACGATTTCATTTACATAGAAATCTTAATGATACTATCGATATTATTGTATTTATTTTTCATTATTATTATTACTATTATTCTTATTATTATGATAATTATTTAAATGGCAGTTAACTTTTGCTGTTTTTTAACCAAACGCCCCGCTCTCCCCGTCCCAATCCCGTCCCGTTCCTTGCCCCATTTGAGATTATCAAAACGTATATTTTGTTGCTTCTATTAACCATTTATTTTTTTTATTAAAATTCATAATTATTTCACAATATTTGCCTTACACAAGTTAGATCAGAATTTACGTATACTTAATTTAGCTTACACTCTCTTTTTTTCTTTTTCGCCTAATTTTCTGTCCTCTTTTAATTATAAAGCCAAAGCTCGTTATACTAAATCTAAACTTAGCTCTACCTACTTTTTAACTTTTGACCTTTAGCAAATTTTTAAAGCTGAGAGCCAACGTAAATAATTATTTAAATTAATACAAATGCTTGAGGACACAAGGGAAGAAACAGCATAAATTTCCCTATTACGCTGTCTCTCGCTCTCTTCTCTCTATCTCTTGCTCTCGCTCTCTGTCTCTTTTATCTATCTATTTCTTTCTTTCTGTTTCTATGCATATTCTATACGAAATTCGAAAAAAATCTATAGCCGTGTAAATCTTATGTGAAAATAAAAATCAATTTAATTTCTTTAAATGACCCTCTTCCCCCCGCCCCGCTCTCAACACCTAACAACCAACCAACCAAAAAAGAACCAAAAAACCAACCCAAAGGACCTCTTATCCACTCATTCTGTACATTTTGATTTTGCACCCGCACAAAACCTAATACCATTGCCTACTATGCTTGCAGCTTCCGAGGAGAACGTGCTGTCCTATGAGGCCGTGCAGCGTTTGTCCATCAACTACACACGTCCCGTCATTATTCTGGGACCACTTAAGGATCGTATTAACGATGATCTAATATCCGAATACCCGGACAAGTTCGGCTCCTGTGTGCCACGTAAGTAGTAGCTGATATATACATACATATATCCAAACAAAAAACATCAACAACTCGATTAACGCATATGGGTATTTCCAGGATCGAGAATGCGACATTTGTACGTCTTTAAATTAAAAAAAAAAAGTGGCTAAAGTTGAAATTTTCTAAAATGTTTTCTCACGTGTTTAATGCATTTTATCAACACTATTTTTATTATAAAAGACAAGCTTTGAAAACTTGTCGTTTTCGAATTATTTATAGAAAACAACACATCGCGAGCGCGACAAAAAATTAAAGTCGTTGTTGAAAACTGCGAAAGTCAGCGAAATGTGGAGAGTAATTTGGAAGAAAATACTTTTAAACCAAAATAAAATAATGTAGTTTTCTATTTTAGAAATAATTTTGATATGTTTCTAGCATTTTATTTATTTTAAAAGCTTTATTAGTAATTTGTAACGCGGCATCGCGAACGTGACAAGATTTCCACCTAGTTTGTTCCAAGAATTTGTTCATCAAATTTTAAATTAAGCTTTCAATATATTTCTCTGTATTAAAATGGTTTACTCTACAATATTACTATCTCACTAAGTGTAATCGATAGAATACAAACGGTCCATTTTGGAAATCAATTTTAAGAAAATGGCTAAAAATATAGAAAAAGTAAATTTATTCCAATATAGAATCTATATGTTTGTCCTGTTGAATTTCTTCTAGTGTATATTGCATAAATAAATAACTTAAATACATTTTTGGACGAAAATTTGGCAAGATGTGAGTTTTTGATCAATTTTACGCTTTTGGGCGAGGTGGACCTTTTTCTGGAAATGCCCATATGCGATTTTAAAGTACTTTAACTCGATGTTTTTTTTTTAAATTATCAATCGAGTTAATTATATAAATTTTCAAGAAAAGTCGACAGCTCACTGAAGTTGCTCATCGTAGTTCATTTGCAGAATTAAATTTAGTTAATTATGACATGATGAATTGATTTAATGTTAAGCCTTATGATATATCGCAAAATCAAATTCTAGCGAAAAAAATTTTAACTAACTAGAGTACAAAGCAGTTTCAAGTCAAAATTTGCTTAAAAGTACGGATGTATTTTGTTTTAGCAGTACCGTTTTCTTTTATAATTTTTTTGGTTTTGAGAATAACTCGATATATCTTGATTATATGAATATATGTCGACATCTCTACCAAATAAACAAACTCAATCGGCAAAAATACGATTTTAATATCTTTTCAAAGAGTTAAAAATACAAAAATTTTATTTGTTGTTATGATTGCTTACAGATACTACGAGACCGAAACGCGAATATGAGGTTGATGGGCGGGATTATCATTTTGTGTCGTCGCGCGAACAAATGGAGCGTGATATACAGAATCACCTGTTCATCGAAGCTGGCCAATACAATGACAACTTGTATGGCACATCGGTGGCAAGTGTGCGCGAGGTGGCCGAAAGGGGCAAGCACTGCATACTGGATGTCTCGGGCAATGCAATTAAGCGTCTTCAGGTGGCACAACTCTATCCGGTTGCCGTTTTCATTAAGCCCAAATCAGTTGACTCTGTCATGTAAGTGTTAAATTTATGATGTTTTTACATTTACTAAAATATATACTTATTATTCATTAGGGAAATGAATCGTCGCATGACTGAGGAGCAGGCAAAGAAGACCTATGAGCGTGCTATTAAAATGGAACAAGAATTTGGCGAATACTTTACGGGTAATTAACTAAATAGTTTATAGACGAACGAATTATTGAACTAACTATGTCAATTTGTTAATTTTGTAGGCGTTGTACAAGGCGATACAATTGAGGAAATTTATAGCAAAGTGAAATCAATGATTTGGTCACAGTCGGGACCAGCCATTTGGGTACCATCGAAGGAATCTCTATGACCAACAGCCACAACAACATGGACACTGCCGCCTCGAGTACGTTGTCGACCTGTCTCGAGAACACCAAACACAACAACATCAACATCAACATTGACAACAATTCAGCCGCAACAGAAAACGTTGCACTGATGCACCACAACAACAACCACGACAACAACAACAGCAGCAACAACAAAAACAACAACAGCAACAATGCCGATGACCATGATAACAACAAACCAGAACAGCCAACACAATGTTGTTAATGATTAGATGGTTATTAAGTATATTATGTAGTTAAGAATCAATTCGAATCCCAACAAATCTACTTATATATAAGTACTTAAAGGATTCTAGATTCTTGTTATATGGACAAAGCTGTTCCAACTGAAGCGGCGGCTGTTTAGATTTAGTTAGAACAAAATTGATAACATAAAAAAAAAAGAAAAAATGAGAAAAACTGAAGCATATTAATTAATAAGATCAATAATATGAAGCAGATAATCGAAGGCAGAGAGTAAAGTCAGAGTCAAATATAGGAAAGGAGAAGGTTCGTTAAGCGCTAGTGTTGTTTGTTTATGTTGATGTTTATACGAGAGTTATAGCAAGTTAGTTATGTTGACGCTAAAGATAATATCGTATATTATTGTATACATTCGTATGATGTATATTAGGGAATACATTGTATATGTATGTGTAACCTATAACTCTTTAAGTGCGACTAGCGTCAAATATACTACGTTAATGATAGCAATTGAAAGTTGACACAGTTGGCGATTATACGATATACATATATGTATGGGTAAATATAGACGATGACGACGACGATAAGTTGGTGCATTTGTTGTTAGATGTATTGTATTTTTTTCCCCCCACGCGCCTTTGCCTAATGCAACATTAACCACGCGATAAGAATCAAGATTCATATATGTACTAGTACATATATATATATTATATAAATGGTATATATATACACACACACACATCTATACATGTATGTACACAAATATCATGTAGCCTAACTAAAGTAAAGCGTCAGCAACGAGAGATAGTTACGGAGAAAGAGAGAATGGAAATGAAAGAGAGAGAGAGAGAGGGGAAAAGTTCTTTCAATGCAAAAAGTCATTTTACTACTTAACGTACATATAACAAATTGTGTGGAAACATAAGCATATTACGATCAATAAAACATTTACAAATACATATACATATACATATATATTTAAAAATATATAGTATATAGTTAACACACACACACACACATACACACCGATACGGTTTAATTTTACAAATGAATATGCAACAACTCAAATGCCCCAAAATGGTATTTACAATTTTTTTTTTTTTTATATAAATATATATCGACAGCAAACGATTAGCTAATGTTCAACAAACAAAACAAAACAAAAGAAAGCAAAAAACAAATACAAATTTATGAATTGTAGACAACGCACATAACTGCTAATTGTTCAGTTTTTTTTCTACAGATTTTTCCATTTTCCTCTTTTTTTTTTAATTTTTGAAAATTTAGTAAAATTTAAAGTTTTTTATAAATATTATTAATATTCTTATTTTTTTTGTTTAGTGTGTGTCGCCAACTTTCCGTGTTTTTATATGGGGAAAGTTATTGCGTATTATATATTTTGTCACTGTCCTTTAATTTATAATATGAATAAAAAAAATATACATATATATATAATTTGTAAATTATGAAACCCTCTTCGAACTCCGCTTACAAACATTATAAAATCATTGAACAGTATATGTACGTGCAGACAAATGCATACAAAATTCATTTCTTTCATATTGTTGTATTTAATAAACAAACCTAAGCGAATTATATTAATTTAAATCTAAACAAAAAGAGCAGTAAATGTAATAAAAATAAACAAAACAAAAAAAAACAACATATATTTCATCAAAACGCGTAAAACTTTTTACTCTCAATTCTCTTCTCACTTATACGATAGACAAGCCTTTAAAAAGGATACGTTTAATTGCAAAAAAAAAGAAACAAAAAATATGCAGATTTTGTAAATTGAAATTGTGTGTAAAGCAATTCTACAAAGGATTTAACACTCATATAAATCAAGCAAACCACGTAAAAGAATTCTTTTTTTGAATATATATAATTAAATAAATATATATCGAGTGAGCCACGACTGCGAAAATAGGGATGCATTCAAATGAAATCGAAACGAGCAAAAATGTAACGAGTATGTGAATTGATCAAAAGAATCGGCGAGATAGTTAAAATGATATAACGGATATGACCCCGATAGATCTGATGTGATGATACTGAACCTGAGCGATATGCCCATTTTTTGAATGCATTAACGATCGTAAGTGTATCGGGGAAATATTTAAAAAAATATATACCCATAAATGGAACTTATGATATTATATTAAGCTGACCGTTATGCCCGTGTTTTTATATATAAGCAAATGTTCATCCATAAGACCTTAAACTGCCCAGTTTTTATTCACCAATAATGAGATGATAACCGAATGAAGCACAAAAGAATTTCTTACAAACAGTTTTCCACCCATTTATCCCACGTGCAGGTGGAATTTTCCAAGCTCCCAAATTGTACTTAGCCAATCGCTTTCATCGACTTTATCAAAAAATGCTACTGCCCACAGTATATACATATGTATAGGGACTATTCAGTCTACTATATGAGGTACTCCTATATCTCTTGATCGATCAAATATTCCGCCTTGCGTCTTGCATTATCTCTTAGTGAAGTACCTCGCGCCTCTGTGTAAACAAAATCAAACGGAAAGCAATTTAAAGTACATAATGTAACTTACAAATTAATAATGAAAAGCGGCATACATACATATGTACATAGTTACCATACATGAGCATATGTATGTAGAACATGTTCAAATAGTTTATAGATGATAAAGGAATAAAAAACAAATCAAAAAAAAAAACAGATTAAAACCTATAAGAGAAATTAATAAATTTAATATCTAATGTATCATTTAACTATCTAAAACATACATACTCTATATAAACAAATTTTAATAAATATATAGAGGATCACATAGACATTCTTATGGTACACAAATGTTCATTTTTTCTGATAACTTAAAGGTAAACTGTTCCGAAGCCTTAAATGCAATTAATTAACGCATTTACGAGTATATCCAAATTTACACACACATACATACAGACAAGCTTAACCATCTAAAGACGTATTTGTAATAACAAAATAAAGAAAAACTAATGACAATTTTTGATGTAGCTTTAGAAATGTATGCAAGAATTTATCTCACAAAAACCAAAAAAAAAAAAAGAAAATAAGATGAATGAAAAAGTGAAAAAATAATGAATAATTCATACACACATATGTACGTGCATACATAGCTTACATATATGTATACGTATATGTATGTGATTGCTAATACTGAAAGGCATTTAACGATCCATTGTTATAACGATTTTGTGCGACATCATCAAGAAAATCGTTCAACACAAATAATGTGGAAGCATTTCATCAAAATGGTGCCTTTATCAGTTATTCTTGTTGTTGGTATGCAAAAAGAAATTAATAATAATAATTATGATAATGATAATGCATTAATTAATGATATACCTAAGTATGATAATCGATATTAAATTGTTTACAATAGTTGACGTAATTACATCATGAATAGTTATCTGCTCGATCAACTTTGACAACATCAACAGATCTTAAAACTCCTTGTGCTTAACTCTCCCAATTCCCCTAATAATTTATTAAATATATATATTATATTAATGATATTTATACATACGTTAAATCATCCAATCGAGCGATATGTTTGTTATTGTTAACGTTAGAGAAAAAAGATGTTCGAAAAATGAAAATGAAGGAAGATATTTAACTAAGTACAACTTATTCGATTGCCTTTTAAAGTTAAACGATTTGTTGTCCTTTGGCGAATAAGTGCTTTTAGTATACTTACTAACAAATATCGAAATCATTTAAGTTACGATACACAGACATACATACATACATGCATATACATATATTCAAATCAAATATTGTTAATTAAGTAACAGACAGGCTGCCTACTAATTGCCACTTTCCACTACCAAACAAAAAAAAAACGAAAAATATAAACGTTTTTTCTTGAGTTTAACTATTTTTTTTTTTAAATTATTAAAAATGTACAATTTGTTGGGAATTTGTACGGCAACTTAAACCATTTTTTACTGTTTAAATTTATAGATCTGATAAAATGGTATATAAGATATACAACATGCTATGTGTATGTATTTTTGGCTGAAATATTATAATACATAATAATAGCATATATATGTACATATGTGTATGTACATATGAGTTTATGCTATATCGCACAGCAATATAGTATCTTAAAGAACTCAAGCGCTGTATCAAAGGGGAAACTCAAATAATTCGCGGTCGTGGCATAGAGTTGCATTCACGTACATACATATGTACACACATACTCTAATACTTTAGCACTTATGTACATACATACACACAGACACACATACACACACAAACATTGCTGTGTATTCAAAATTAATTATAACAACAAACAAACAATTTGTGTATCAATCCGGTATTATTTATTATTTAACAGTTCATAAAAGAAAAACAAAAAATTAATGAAAATGAAAAATACAAAAAATAAAAAAACAGATATGATGCGACATTCGTAATAAACATAAAATTCGATACGTAAACATTTGTGTGTGTGCTATGCAAATATTCATACACATTAGGATATATTCATATCTCTGATGAACTTCTGTCTAGTCCAAGTCCAATCGTTACTAAAGAGCAGCGGTGGGCGCACAGTGGCTCCGGGAGCAGTAACTGCTCCCAACGATGTTGTTGTAATTGTTATTGTTGTGCTCCCGAATTCAGATTTCATGCCCACCGCTGCTTTAGAGTTATGCCTGTCAATAGTAAGTATACGCAGGGGTAACATATTTATTTTAGATATACACTCGTCAGAAAAACTATGCGTACACCCTTATTTTTGCTTTAACAGCTATGTTAGTGAAGTCATCACAGTAAAAAAAAATATATTTGGAAAGGTCGTTCAAGTTCCGTTTAAATGATGCAAAAATTTCCTTAACCCATTAAGTATCCATTGAATAATAAGATAAAAAAAAAGTCAATTTTTCAACTTTTTTACTCGATTTTTTCCAAAAAAATTTTTAATGCAAAAAAATTCTTGAAACAATTTTAGGAGTGATTGCAAAAAAAAATTTTCAAAAATATTTTTGTTAGTATTTTTTAAAATTGTTTGAAAATCCTAAAAATGAAAATTTTCACCCATTTTTCCTCATTTTCATGCAAAAAGTGCCTTTTTTGCAGTTTTCAAACAATTTAAAAAAATACTAACAAAAATATTTTTGAAAATTTTTTTGCATTAAAAAATTTGGTTGGTATTACTTTTATTGCTTTAATCGTCACAGATTTCGTAGAGTTAGAGACACAACTTAGCGGTCAGCAATAAAAAAATTAACTTTCCGCAAGGAAATCGGTCAAGTGACGACAAAGTTATGAGAATCTTTAGTTCAACCATCGAACTGAAACTTCTTCAAAATTTTGAAGGCATGTGTATTGGCTTTATTTCATTAAAATAGATGTAGAAGATGTACTTTAATTCAGATTTTCTTTGAGTTTTGTAGAGCGTTTCGTAGAGTTTTTAGCCCAAGCTTAACATTAATATTTATGACTACAATTTTTGCACACTTTTCAATAGACTGTCAACTACAAACTAACAAAATGAACTAAGTCCTGAAAGTGATTAGACTGACTAGCCAGGTCAATAACTTTCACACAGACTAGAAAGCTTTCGGCCCACCCTCGTGTTACACAAATGAAATTGACTCACAATTATTGTAATTGGCTGAATGCTGATTAGTCTGTTGATTTGATTTGAATTGATTTATTTATTAAGTATTATATTAATTTAGTTACTAGCGCGTGGTAAAAAATAAAGAAAAAAATTTAGCGTGTAGTTCGCAGATAAAGATCGAATTGCACCAGAGTTATAAAGTAGGAAAAGGCCGTCACAGAGATTAGATAGATGAGGCGACGATCCAGATGCAACAGGCCGCACAACATGGGCTGACGATGTTGCAACAGTTGCAGCGAAAAGTGTTCCAACTGCAATGGAATGCAAAAAAAAAGGAAAATGGAAAATTATTGAAATGAAAGTGATTTAAAGAACGCAGAATGGAAAACATAGTTTGATTTTTTAAATTGCTTCAATTTAGAATTTTACGTTGATAACGATTTAGAAAATTTAGAATTTCCGAATTGCTGTACAAAAAAAAGTCCGGGATTCTGGGATAAAATCAATCCCAAAACGCTGTCAAAAGTTTAATAATCTCGAAATTTCTTTAAACGAGTTCAAAATACATGATTCAACTTTGATTTTGTAATTCCTTTTCGGCAAATATTTTAACTATCGGGGCTCTTTAAGAATTTTTTCAGTGTAATCAAATGTTTTGGTTTTTTTTTTTCAATATTTAATTGGATGCTCTTTTAACCGCATATCATGTGAGTTTATCAGTTATATCCAGTTCACATATGTACCTTAAAAATACATGGTGAGGTCAATAATCTTAGACTTGAATTTTAGAATGATTTTATTTGAATAACCCAAGATATCAGACCTTTTTTTCGCTTAGTCAGCGGAATGCAACAATTCATTGAATTACCTCTTGGTCCAGTCTGGGCGGCTGCAGCGAGGGGTAACTGCAGAATTGTCGCATTGTCAGAGCCAGATTGCAGAGCTCCAACTTGATCTGTTCATTGACCAGGGTCACTATATAGGTGTCCAGATAGAAGGCCAGCGCGTAGACAGCGCTGACCACAATCGGGTAGGAGACATGGCCGAGGGAATGTGTGGCCAGCAGATTGAAGATGGTAAACAAGTTGGTCAAATTGTTAATTAGCGTGGTCAACATGAGGCCGATCAGCTGCAACTGATGCATTCGAAAGCTCTCGACATGTAGATCGTGAATATCCGCGCAACGTTGGCGCAACAAACTCAATTGATCACAGAGCTGGCAACAGTGGAACATGAACATGCCACGCCCATTTCGGGTCACTTTGGATAGTTGTTGAGCCTGCCCCAAAAGGCAGTGCAATTGTTGATGCAACTGGCGCAGATATTTGAGCACACTGCTGTTAATGTAGTAGAAATAGTCAGCCATGTTTTCCGTATAGTTCCAGAGCACGAATGAATAGATGGCGAATTGCACGCGCAATTTGGCGGCCTCCGCATTTGTGTCTCCGCCACCTGCCACAGCGAATATGCCGCACACCTGAATGATCATCATGACATTAATCAGCCCGAATTTGTAGTACATGAACAACTCGAAGCGTCTCTTTGGCGCACGCGGTCCACGATAATTGGCAGCAAAATCGGACTCTAAGCGAGCTCGCTTCCATGTGCAGCGATGGTTGATGGCCTTAAAGTGCAACGTGTTGGCCATGTAAGTGACAACAACGGTAGCATATTTAATCAACGTATTGGCAAAAGATACATATAGAACCAGCTGCATCCGACGATCGATGGTGGCCATTAATTGGCGATAGTTGCAGCCAAAATAACACGGCACGACGACAATCAGCATCAGACTGAAGACGTGACTGTAAACGATGAGCAGCTTCTTCAGGGGTCCTTGCAACGGCTCCTGTGGCATATAGTCGATCATCACCTGGCCATAAATATTCGCATAGATGTGTCCATATTTGTAGAACTTGTGCTCGTGTCTCTCCCAGAAACTTTTCTGTTTTCCCGGCGACGAAGCTGCCTTTTTGGACATTTCGCTCGGCCTGCGAACTGCGAACTGAGACCTTTTTATTTGTTTTGCTTGGATTTGTTTGTGCCACGTGCATGTGGCAAGTGGCAAGGGGCATGTGGCATGACCCCGACTAAGGGGAGATGCCAGTGCAACGATAACGAAGTGTAGAAATTCGAGAAATAAATACAATCTGGGTGTATTAATAGTTCGTGTGTAATTAATCTTAAAGCTGGCAAATCAAAAATCAAGTTGTACTTTGTTGCCGTGCTAATGTAATTCGTTTATCAATAAATTTAAGAAAGAGAGAGAAAAAGAAAGAGAGGAAAAAAGGGATTAATATGAATAATGTGAGAGAGCAAGAAAGAGCAAAAGAGAAGAAGATATGAATAGTGCTGCAATATCAGCCATTTTCAGGTCAGAGTTGTCCCATTTTAAATAAATTTGCCTGAACTTTTCAGAAACATCCCCTTTCCGGAAATTTGTCCTTTTATAATTTCAGCAAAACTTTCACTGTGGACGCTAGTGACGAAAGCACCACGAAGGATACTGCAATAAGTACAACCATCATAATCGTAATCATCATCATATTCACACTCACAACTAGAACGTCCACGTTAAATATAAACCAGACAAAAAGAGCACATTTTGCATAATTATTTTGTTAAACATATTTTAAATATTAACTTGGGCAAAGTTTGAAGTGAAGGAAAGAGATGTATACTATCTCTTCCCTTTCTTGCCCTCGTCATCCCTCCAAGTATTTAATTTAAATGGCGCTGCTGTTTCAACGCCGTTTGTTGCTGCTTTTCTGTTGCTGCACATAGTCCCAGTCTGGAAATTCATCATCATCTACACCTGAACGACACCTGTATCTGTATCCCGCATCGCGAGCTGCTTCCAATGCGAAGTTATTCTCGATACGACGAATGTACTGATCCATTCGTCTAGAGCTTGCCATTTTCAAAAGGATTCGTATTTTCCTTTTCTGTTCTTGATTCATTTTAAACCACAAATTTGAATTCTCTTATTGTTGTGCTAAATAATTAATATACTTTTTACAAATGGGCTGCTTAGCCAAGAAATTTAGCTAAGCTGAAAGAGAGCTAGAACAAAGCTTGCTTTGATTGGTTTTCTATCTGACGGCTGAATTGTTGAACTGTTGTAAATATGAAAGCATGTTTGGCGAAATGTTCTACCCTGTCCTGGCTTTATGCTTCTCTTGTCAAATCAGTTCAACAACATACATATGTACACACAGTGGCTCACGGCTTTTTTCAACCAGCACAAAAAGCAACTTTTATCAAAAGCTTACAACTAACTAAAATGCAAACCTAATCAAAAGTCTTTACAGAAAACTAAAGTTATATCAACTCATAAATTGAAAATATTGAATATTACTTGAACATTTTTGAGTTTTTGTAAAAATCAACTTTTTCATTTTGATGCAAAAACTTTATCTAAACAATTCTAATAAAGACTTAAATTTTTTTTTTTTCAAAAATATCTTTGCTGGTTTTTTGATGATTTTTTTTTATGGGATGATCTTAACAACATTTTGTTTCCTATGCTGTGAGGAATAACATAAGCAACAGCTGAGCACCCCTGCTTTAGATATTCAACAAAAAAGCTAACAATAGTCTCAAATAGTTATTCCAGAAAAGAAAATTCAGAATTACTATGAGTTTTTATGATCCTTCATTAACTTGATTGATATACATAATTTTTAATTCGCTAAAAATTTTAATAACAGCATAAAAATATATAAGTTTGAAACATGAAGGGCGTGAGCCGATATAGATTTGTGTGAGTCAACAAAACAATAAGGAATAAGAGTAAAGTACAATAATTTAAACAAAACATTAATATGATAGATAATATGGAGATGGAACGTTGTTAGCCTGCTTCTCGGGTAGTGCATGGTCTTCGGAATCGATTAGACATTCGACATCCTCAGAATCGTCTTCCATCGGTGACTTGATGAGCTCATTCACGTACGACTCAACGGCTGGTGGAATGCGGACGGCGACGTCGGGCAGGGAGCTGAGGAATGCGATCTCGATCATAGTTGGGCGACTGGCGTAGATCTCGTCGAGCATGTTGATGTACCAGTACATCAAAGGCTCCAAGTGATTCATTTTGGCTTGGGCGAAGACGACACCTGCCTGCTCGCCATGCTGATGGGGATCGACAAAGGCGGCGATCGAGGTGCGCAGATCGAGGCTGATGATCGATGTGCGGCTGTCGGCGATCAGGGTTGCAAATAAATGGCTTGGAACTTCCCAGTCTTCGTGGGGCTGCCGGAAGATCTTCAAAGATGTGTAAAATATGCGGGAAAGCTGCTCGCTAATGCTGCTGAAACATCGGCCATCGATGAAAACTTGTGTAAAGAACCATTCTTCCAGTTGAAAGTCCATATCTTGATGTGGCTGTATTGCCAAAATCGCATCCGGAATGTTGATGTTCAGGGATTCCGAGATCAGATCGTGATAAACTTTGTTGCCATCATTAATTGAATTGCCAATGACTTCCCAAGCAACTGACGGCAGCTCTGTCACTTTCTGGCTAAAGGCCAGTGACTTATTTATCTTGTTCGCAACGAGTAGTGAGATCAAAGTACATGAATTGCTGCCACTGTCTTGATACTCCCCGAACCGGGATTGGCAAAAGTCCGGTGGAAACCACCAGATGCTTACACGATTCACCAGTTCATAAGTTGTCATTTTATTTGCTTGGCTAAACGGGAACGATCGCGAACATCTGCTTACACTAAAATTCTTTAACTTATCTTAAAGTCATGAAGAATTGGAATTATTTTAAGAAATATAAAGAAATTGTAATTTTACACTTGTAACTTTTATATTATTAAACTAGACAGAGAAATGTGTGAAAAGAAAATAACTGAGTGACTAGATCAAGATTTTTGTTACATTTTAATAATGTTTTCCCTTGTTTTTTCTTTAAGCCAATTTAAAGAAAAATTAATTAGAATGACATATTTATGTAAGGAATTTATATATTAGTTTTATTTATATATATTTTTTGTATGAAATATTATAATGGCATTTAAAAATACGAAATATATTGTGCTTACATATTCATCTACATACGATCTCCCAATATAATTACAATGTGAATTATCATTTTGTTTATATTTAATCATATAAATATATATAAATACAGTAGGTGAAAAATTTAGATGTAGTGTGTAGATTTAAAATATATATTTAAAATAACTTGTTTTCCTACGCATCTCGACAAATAGGTTGAGAATTTAAGAAATGGTAACGATAGAAATTAGAGTTAATTTTTCTAAGCCATACATACATATGTTTATAGATCAAAGAGGCCTCGAAGGAACTAGATACATTGAAGACAAATGGCATAGTATTCAGTTTGAAATTGTTAAATGCAAGACAGCAAACAAAATCGAAAGTAAAAAATGATCATGAACGATTTCGGTCGATATTCATAAGTACATGAATAACAGTGAGTAAGTAAAAAGGCTTAAAGGGTTTTAACTCAATTGCACTGACTTGGTCCATTGAATGTGAGCAAAGGCTGGGGAATTCTCTAACTAAATTATTGATGGAGTGAAATCGCTTTCGTATTGCACAAATGATAAACACCTTGTCATTTGCTTTATCACGATCGTTGTGGAAGTTAATATGTAGAATGTGAATGCACTCTCTTCTAGGTCGGCCAATACATTTAAGTATCTATTCAAATAAATTCAAAATATCTACAATTGATCGCACTACAAAAACTAATCGATATTGCCAATTATGCTACAAGCTACAAAAAAAAATGTAGAATAATTATGATAGTTACAAAAGAAAAAAAAAAAAATTAATACGAATTAAATAAAATTAAACAAGGGCAAAGTAAACTGGCAAACAAAATGGATGTTCGAATTGGTGAATCGCCTGTTCAGCTGATGATGATCTCCGCTGGCGGCAGAATGTTATCGCCGTGAAGACAATACCAAATGCTGGAGTACCAAATGGTGCGATCGACCCACTCGCTGCCCGCCAGCACATGACCAATGTACGGAGCATCACGCGATCTGCAAACGCAGCGAATCAATTACTTGAACTTATGTAAATGGTTTATGAGAATAGTTCACCTCATTATTTGTGCCTGAGTGCGCTCCACAAATGTGATGGCCCAGCTCCAGGGGAAGTCGCGTTTGCGCTCACAGCCCAAATATGCCGTGGAGCTGTGCAGGAATATTTCCCGTACAATGGTCGTCTTGTCGTTCTTATCCTTTTTGGACACAACTATTTTGCCATCGCGCAGCTCGCACTGCAGCGTCTTGAAGGACTTGGTGCGATAGTCGGCGAATCGCAGCTCCTTGCCGGGCGTCACAGTCGCCAGATTCTTGACGGCGCGTTGCACCTCGCGCAGCAGCTCGATCGGTCGCACCACCAGATAGTTGTGCTTGCGATCCTCCTCCGGCCAGTAAGACCAGTTCAATATGACATCGAACACCTTGGCGTCGTGGTGCAGCGGTCGCTCCAGGCTGTCGTTCAATATGACCTCGTACAGCGTCAGCTGATGTGTGGGCAGTCGCATTTTCTGCGAGTATTCGCGGCACAGCTCGTAGGCCGTTTTTGTTGGCGAAATTGTCGCATTCACCTGCGTCTTCTCCTGCAAATAGCGATGCGAGATCGTTAGGAGTCTATCTTATTGTAACAACAAAGAAATGTTTCATTGAAGAGAACTAAAAGTCAAATTTTATCCAAAAGTTGTTCAGGATGTAAAAGATACAACCACATTTATAATCGACTGATTGTTGCTAAGATAATAAGATGACATAGTCCAGTTCGATTCTATGACAGCAACATGATATAGTGATTGTGCTACTAAGAGTCTAGCTCACATAAAAACATACGGATTGGGGTCAGCCTCGTCTGTTTGTACGCGTTACACAGTTCATGACAAAATTATAGTACAAAATGTCGATAAATTCACCTCTGTTGTGTTATCGGGATTAGGATTTAGACTGATCCAGATTTTAATATCACCCGACTGCTTCACAGCATCCTTGAGCGTCTCCGCGGCTGCATAATATTTTTGCAGGCACATCAGCATCGCTTGCTCCTTTTTCTAAGTAATAAATGAGGCAGAGAATAAAAGTGTTAGAGAGGAAGAGATCATTTGGAGGTAGAGAAAAAGATATTATAACATAACTGATAATGAAATCATTATTTTCTAAGAAGATTCCAAGCTTGAATATCAATTTATATCAAAGGTGGGCACTCCTATGTAGATAGGAGAATTTAGATTATGGAAATTTGGAGCATTACCATTTCATCGGCGCTGCAGGGAAATAGATTCTTGTAGAGCACAATCAGATCGCTTAGAACATCGGCCTCCTTTTGTGAGTATATGAGTTCGTCGCACTGCAAGCAAAGCAAGGCAAATTAGCAAAGTCAAGGGATGTAAATGCAATGATGAACTGACCTTCTTGGCCAGCAGCGTGGGACCCCAGATCATGGTTAGATTCTGTATGCTCATTTTGTTCTTCGACTGCTGCGAGCTGATGAACACCAAGTGGCCGACAATGCGCCGCAGCGTCTCGTGCTCAATGGTGCTGAGACGGGCCAGGAGTTCCCTGTAAATGGGTATCTTCTCGGCGGCAACCGCCAGCTCGGTGACAAAGACAAAGCTGTCCGTCAGCTTGCCGAGCAGTCGCTCCGGCAGATCCCGCATGAATCGCTTCAGCACATTGGCCACATCGTGCTCATTGTATTCGTTTCGTGTGATCTCCACGTTGAAGGCGTCGGCACGGAAGGCGCTCATCAGCTTGTGCATCGAGTTCTCCGATCCGGATTTGCGGTAAATGCCCTCCGACATGGAGCCGTGTATGTAGACAAAGTTGATGCACTTGTCCACAATGACGGGGACATCGTAGCGCGTCAACTGCTGATCCCCCAGCGTGAATCCGTTATTGTGGGCCACCTCCCGAATAATGTGGCGCCAGATCTTTGTTTCCCGCGCCGAGCTCATGATCATGTACACCGAATACGGCGGACAGTCGATCATCAGCAGTGGACCGCTCTCCACGTGCAGATTGTCAATGGACTCGTCGCTCTCCTTCAGAACTGCCAATCAGATAGAGAACGAGAGATCGGGTTAAAGCGAGACGGGAATAACATTTGAGCAAATAAATAAATACATTTTAAAACAAAAAAAATCAATCGTATAAATGATTTAACCCTCTAGTGCCCAGGCAAAAAAAGAAATTTGAGCATTCACTAATTTTCAAACACAGAAAATTCATAGTAAATCTCATCGTAGAGCGGTAAAAGAAAAACTGGCTGATGGAATATTTAGTTATTCATAAAGTTTTGTAGCAACATACTTTTAATTATAAATCTAATATAATAATATTAATTTTTAAAGTTTTAACTAATATTTTTAATACACCGCCAAAAAGCGGTCATGGGCACTAGAGGGTTAATTCTGTTACATTTTCAAATATTCATTTCAAACTAATAAATAAATTTGGAGAATAGGCGTGATAGATATTTTATACTTTTTAAGTACAGGGTCTAATTAAGTCTGATCTACTCACCGATGCAGCGCGCTTTTCTTAGATCCATTTTCTCGACGTTGCCGTTGGCCTCGCTGACAAAGATGAGGCGACGCTGACTCTTGCGGAGCACAAGCCACGTGCCGCTCCACTCGGAGGTGATGGAATTCTGCGGGAAGATCGGATCAGATCAGAGATCAGTTACATGGACAAGGTGAGGAGAGTGATGAGTGATGAGCTATTTACCTTTAGGTAGCACCAGCCGGCGCGATAATAGTGGCAGGTATACTTCACGGGCACAATGTGGGTGAGGCTCTCGAGGATCTTCTGCATCCAGACGCCGCGCTCGGACTCCTTGCCCACGCCGTAGAGATGGGCGACGCGCTGCTGCTTGACGTTGCCGCAGGCATTGCTGGTCATCAGGAGATTGGGGTTGGAGGACATGTTGTCCGAGCTGGAGGAGGAGGAGTTGGTGCTGTTCTTTGGCTGCGACGTGGTCAGCTCGAAGCAGTAGAAATGCGTGGCGCTGTCCGTGACGCGACTGTTGCTGACGCACTGCAGCGTCGTGATGGCCTCCAGGGGTATCAGCTCCCTGGGCGTCTTCATCTCCTGGTCGAGGTACGTCTGGAACTGTCGATCCCGCAAGATGGCCTTGCGGTTCTGCATTTCCTTGAGGATATCCTCGACCACGCCCGAGGGGAATCGCACCAACGGCCCCTCGTAGCGCACCAGCATCGGCGACAGACTCGGACGGGGCACCATCTGCAGGGCCACCTTCAGGTCCGATTGCCGCTGGGCGGTGCTCTTGAAGCTCGCCCGTCGCATCGCGTCCATGCGCAGCTTCACATTCGAGATGGCGTTCATGGTCTGCCGGAAGCGTGAGCCGAGCGTGGATCTCGTCTCGGAGCTGCCTGCCGCTGCTCCTCCCGCTCCCGCTCCTGTTCCTGCTCCCGCTCCCGCTGCTGATGTGGATGTGGATGCCGCTATAGGCTGTCCATCGCAGCCAATGGCCTCCAGGTAGGTGGGCGGACTGTCGCCCTCGATGTGCGTCTTGTCGCCGACAAACCAATTGGTTCGATTGCGCGACGGCGCCGCCAGATCCACAACTCCCGTCGTCGTCGGCTTCTCCTCCAGCCGACTGAGATATGGTTGGGTGCGCTTCTCGAAGGCCTCCTCGTCGTCCAGCATGTGCTCCATGCTGTCGCTGAGCAGCTGCGCATTCTGATGCACAATCTGCGGCTGCCCGCGACCAGCGCCACTTGTTCCTCCCGATCCCGATCCCGTTGCTGTTGCACTGGAGGCTGAAGTGGAAGTGGCTGCTGGTGCGACTTCGCTGCGACCATCCTCCTCGGAGGTGCACATGCTCACATCGTCCTGCTCCCGCTTGATGGTCCCGTAGGTGTCCTCCTCGAGCAGATGCTCCAGCAGCAGCAGCTCGTTGCTCTTGTTGGAGCGGGCGAGTGTCGAGCACTTGCCCATCAGTGGATCAAACTCCTCGATGAGCTCAGCGGGAATCGGCAGCGGCGGCGGCGGTGTCGTCATGGCTGCCGACCATCCGCATCCGCCGACGGCGCCATCGTTGCTGTCCAGCTCCCCATCCTCGCTGATGCAGGCCAGCTCCAGCTGCGGCGTCAGCAACTTGCCGCGACTGGTGCTGCTTGTGGCCATCTCGAACAGTTTGCCGTAGGTCGCCTCCTGGTTGGCGTACAGCGGTTCTGGCGAGGAGCACGACTCGCATTCCGCCTCCGCCTCTGCCTCCTTGTCCGCCTCCATCGCCACCTGCAGCGATGCTTCCTCCTCCTCGTCGGGCTCCGCCTCGTCGCCGTAAAACTGCCAGGAGTCGCTGCGCTCGGGCTTCGGAGCGCGTGCCTCCTCGGCGGCAATGCTCGCGGAGATCAGCAGCGATTCCTCGCGTTCCGCAGCAGCTGCCGCCCGATTCAGCTCCTGCAGCTCCGCGGAATCCACATTGGGCCGGCGCAGCTGGATGTTCTCGTAGTTCTTGCAACGCTTGCGCCGCGCCGGCGGCTGCAGTGCGTCCGGCTGCTGGGAGAGACGCGGCGGCGGAAAGGCGGGCATGGGCAGCTCCTCGCCCGTCGACTCGCCGCTGCTCGACTGACGCGGCTGCTGCTGCGGCTGCTGGTGACCCCGCAGCTGGACCATTTGGGCTGCTTCCAGTGCCAGATTCTTGGCCAGCGGCACTGGAGGCGTGGGACGAGCACGCAGCGCTTCATCGTAGCTGGGCGGTTTCGCCTTGGCCTTGGCATTGGGCTTGGGTTTGGGCTTCGGCTTGGGTATCTCGTAGACCAGCTCCTGCTGCGGCGGCGGAGGCGGCGTCTTGACCCCGCTGAGATCCGTGTGCCCGCCACCGGCCGCGTTCCGATGCAACGGACTGCTAAACTGTATGGTATTGAACACATCCGTGTTGGGCATCGTGCGACGTCGATCCAGCTCCATTTGCTGCTCCAGATCGGTCACGGAATCGGTTGTCCCTCCTTGTCCCGTCGTCTTGTCCCGCCTGCCCAGCGAGAAGTTGGACCCGAAACGTTTTCCGGCGTGCCTCAGGCGAATGCCAGCATCGGCTCCCAGGCTGCTGATCGCCTCCGTGGAGCTCTTCAGATTCTTGTCGATGCGCTTCTTGGCGCCCTTGGCCTTGAAGGCGACGCGCTCGCCAATCGCCTCGCCGAGCAGCTTCGATGTGTTGCCGAGCGAACGCAACAAGTTTCTATGAATGATTCAGAGATTCAAGAATCCGATTGGTATTTTGAGTTTGTGAACATGAATCGAGGCAAATCCCAAGTTTTGGGTTAGTAAAAAGACGCCTACAACAACTTGGTTAGTTCCCAAACACAGAAAACAACAAGGCGAACGAACGTTCGTCTCCAACATTCGAGCGCCAACTGATCGCGAGGATCCTGCGCCAGTTCCCACAATAAAACCGAACGGAACTGTTGCCATTGATCTTGAAAGCCGACCGACTATATTTGGATCGAGTCGACAGGGAAATGAAGTGATTAATGCGTCGGCGGAAGTTGAGGTCCCAAGTCACCGAGAGAGTCTATAAATAGAGCGAGCATCGCGTGAAATTGAAACGGATCAGTCTGAAGGCGCCTGCCAGCTATAGATAGCTGTAGATCGTGCCACATTTGGGTAATTCCTCGGTTAAGCAGCCCCAGCTGTCGCTTGGATTCATCCCCCTTCCAACTAAGCGAGAGAAGAACCCTCACAAAAGAAGCATCTGACTTGAATCTGTTTACTGATTGCATCGCAGATCAATGTCCCATGTAGATGGCAAGAGTCAAGGATCATTGATCACTGATCAAGTAAACAACTGTGTATTATTCAACGCTACTTCATAATGCATCTCTTTATGAAATTAAGAAGCAAGTCTTAAAATCCACGAATATTTTAGACTCAGATCAGTTAATTGCCTGGATACAGAATGAGTAAGATCGCTTTTCTAAGACAATATTCAAATTTATCTTTATATGGAAGATACCGAGATTTATAAGACTGATCTATACATAATAGTAACATTTGTGTCTTGAAGCTTAGCTGACGTCAAAATAGAAAAACAGTTTAATCAATAATTATTGAATTTTAGGTAAATGGACAAATTGAAAGAGAACAACTTTCTTGAAGTAAACAAACACAAATTCTTAAGCATAATCAGCAAAAAAAATCACAAAAAACTTTTTAGTTTTCTTTCTAAGATTAATTTAAAGACAATTAGAAAAATTTGGGAGTCAATTTTAGAATAAAATTTGTGGAAATCTAAAAAACATTAAAATAATCATTGAATATTAACAGATATTTACAACAAATTTCCAAGGCTTTAAGTAATAACTTTTGCTACTCAATATCAGTTTTAAATCTATGAACTTTACTGATATTAAAATCAAGAAGATCCATAGTATATTCGTCATTAATTTCTTAATTATTAAAAAATTTTCTGATCATCAACTACTGAGCGTTAAGCACCTTCAATGGCATAGATGTTTCGAATAAGCCATACAAATTCCGAGATTAAAGATTGTGGAAAAATACAAAAAATTATAAAATTACATGTGAATATTTTATATAATTTTGATTAAAAATTCTTCAAATATTTAAATATTTTTAGAGGCAAATAAAAACAGAGCTGCCCACTCGCTTGTAGAGATTTGGGAATGCAGTCCTTTATTTTATATTCCTTAGAAACATTTTTAAAAATCAGATATATGTACATATGTGTAATTGAGATCGGCTTAAATGTGTGTTTAATTTAATCAATATACTGTGTATGTATGTACAATACATAGTTTGAGATGTAACCATGACCAGGGAAATCAGTTTTTCTTTTTGTATTTGGGTTCGTTGTGCATTCCAAAAACTACTTAGGTGTAAAGTAAGTTATTTAATAGTTCTATTGGTTTCTACTGAGTTATTTACCGGATCCGAACCATGTTGGATTAGTTGGGAGAAGTGCAAATACTTAATAGTAGTTGGAAACCCATTAGGAAAAACAAAGGGTAATTAAAAAGACACCAGAGAGTCGTAAAGTAGTGAAAATCAAAATGAAAAATTGTTGGAAAAGTTTACTTGTCATCGTCACAGCTCGCGGAAAGCTCCGACGGATCGGACGGCACTTCCACTTCCGCCTCTGTTTCAGTTTCGGTATCGGTTTCGGTCTGATCGGGATGATCGTGATCCTGATCGTGATCATCCTCTTGCTCACCCCCGACTACGTACCCGGGTGACGGCGACTTGAACCTGCCGCTCTGCGAGCTCTCGCTGCAGTCAAGCGACCCATTGGAGGCGTACCGCAAATCATCCTCCAGCTGGCCATTGGCGCCAATGCTCGTTGTCGAGAATTCGCTGGAGATGGAGCAGCGATCTGGGCGGCGTCGTTCCTGCTCGATATTCAATGGCTTCGACGGCACCTGTGGCGCCGCACGCAGCATTCGATTTGGTGATTTGTTCGCCTGCTGATCTTCTCCCGCCCCCGCCTCCTCCTCCTCCTGGCGTTCTTCCTTCTCCTGCAGGAGCTCAGCGCGTGCTCGTTGTCGGGGCGCAGGCTTGGGCGTGGCATACACTGGCTCGACGGGTACATTCTCATTGGCATCCGGACCGTAAATCGGCTGCTCCACATTCACCTCCTGCAGGATCAGTTTGTTGTGGCTGCTCGACGGCAGCTTCTTCTCCACACAACTTCCATGCAAATTCTCTGCATTGATGTTCAGCTTTTTGCAGGCACTGTTACTGTTGCTGTTGTTGTTATTGTTGTTAATATTGTTGTTCATATTGTTACTGTGAATTTGGTTGTTCGGACTGTTGTTGTAACTGCTGCTGCTGCTCCGCACATTGATCTCGATATTCTCATAGTTGGCGGTCCGCGTCTCCGGATAGAGACGACGCGGAGCCGGCACGGGACGTGCCTGCGTCCCCGCCTCTTCCATGTCCGGGCTCTGAAAGCAAACCAGAGAGCGAAAAGAAAATAGTTTGGCATAAGCAAGAAATTGATATATACAAAAGACAGATGTAGGCAAAGAATCCGATATGATACCTATTTATAAGATAAAGTATCTGTGAGATATGGCACATATATATTTTAAATGATGGCATGAATCTTTTATAAATTATTTAACCTTTTTCTCCCATTTTTATTTAGAATATAAAACAGAAACTTAATTTCACCGAATGTCACATATGTATGTAAAATAAAATGCATGGAAAAATGTAGATATTTAGAATAACATATTGTACACATACATTTGTATGTCAGATGATGTCGTAAATAATAAGTCTATTTAATTTTAATTTTAATTTTTGTTTAAGTGTTATTAAAGTTTATTCGAACTAACCAATACATACATTATTTCACAAAAATGTAGCAAATGTAGTTAAATATGTTACATATTTAGTCATTTATTTACAGGTAAATGTAGTAGCTAATTACAAATGGGCGTCATTTAAACAGTTTGTTTAATAGTTATTTTTTGAGGAAAAGCGATTTATTTCAAACACAATTTTAAGGCAAGCACAAAGCAAACCTTCTACAATATACGACTTTAATTTCCTTTAAGTACAATGTAATGTTTTTCATTGACATTATTGATTAAGAGTTTGGCTTTCTTGAACAACCAATTGTCAAATTTTTAAGCAGCATTATTGTTATTATTGAAAAGACACAAAAGAATTTTGCAACATATAACTGAGGCTTTCAACTTGATCACCCCGAGAAGGAAACACTTGGAAGGTACATTTTTTGACTTTGGAAAATATGCAAACACGTGCAAAATTAAAGGTTTTTGACAATTTTAACTTTGGGCATTTCTACCTAGACTAGGGAGAATCCGAGCCAAAACCGTTAGCCATATGCAGTAACGGATTAAATTACCTGAATTTAAAAATGAAGGCAATCTCAGGTCAGATTGCAAGTTGCAAATTGCAGATTGATTCTGTTACCTGTTGCGTATAAAAGTGACAACTGATTTGTGGCAGTGACACAGTTAACCAGATCAGTTCAACGATATAACATGCAACAGGTCGCAAGGGGCAACATATACCAGATACAATACAATCTTTTGGAACTCTTGGTGTGCCTACTGACGCAGTTGTTCGATAAGATCTTTAGCGGCACATCGACAGTGGTAACAATCACAGAGATGCATCTCGACCAAGTGGAGCAACAACATCGCCCACACGCACCACAACAACAACAGGTCTCAAAATATGCCAAAGTGGAGCTGTTGCATCGAATGCTTGTGGAACAACAGTTGCAACATTTGGAGCAGCGTCGTCTGATGCGACTGGCTCGGGAGCGACAACGGCAACAACAACAACAGCAACGACTACAACAACAACAACGGCGACCTGACTTCGAGTTGAGTAATTAAAGGCCGTTTATAATTTAAGTTAGTTTAAGTTTTATATTTAGCATATTTAAGTGGAAAATTATCATAGAAAGAAATCAGAAAAAAAGTGACCAATAAATTTGTATAAATACTGCAAAAAATACACACGAAAGCGAACTGAATTTGCAAAGTCAACAAAGCTGGGCGAAAATGACAGACACGTGTTTCCTTTAGCCGTGTTTCCGCTGGCCAATTACTCAAGCAACAACAATCGATATGCCGTAGACATCATTAATTGCCCATTTGGCTTTCACTTTCTTCTTTTGATCGCTCACGATCTTTGCCCCTTAGTGTCTCTCTTTCTTTCTTCGTCTGTCTTTGCTTTCTCAGTTCTCTCTCCTCAGCTGAAAGCACTGCAAAAGAAGAGTCTTGAATAATGGCACTTTAACTTGGTCAATGCAATTAGAAAGCCAACTGTAAGAAGTTATTAAAGATACGTATGTATTAACATTTGTATAATTTTATTCACATTAATGGAGAAGCAAGATTCATTGCAGCTTATTCTTAGCCATAGAGTCTGGAAGAAAGACGGAATCTATTTCCCTACCAAAGAAGAAAATTAAAAGCTTTAATTTTAAGTTTCAGATATGCAAAATAAAGCAAAATGTAATAATAATAATATAAAACAATTTGCCAGGTTTTTTTTTTTTTTAATCTTTAGCATGTCAAGGATTGTTTGCTGTTTTATCTCAAATTTGAATTCAATTTGCATGTCAAGCAAATTTAAGATGCACCATTAGTTTATATTTGATACGATTTCCAGATGGAATGCAAGTACATATATAGTTCCAATCACAGATAAAATTCTGCAAATGTGAGGCCAAATATTTATTTGATAGTCACATAATTAATGCCCTTTCGCTATGTCATGTTAATGTGACGCTAACAGAACATGTTAATGCGACGCTAACAGAGCATGTTAAACTGATATTAACAGTGTATTGTGAAAACTAACAATTACTATATTATCATTACAATATTCCTGTAAGTATTGTCAGTTATTATCTAATTACAATCGATAATTTGATATCAAAATTATTTGGTTGGGAAATAAATTGATTAAATTGTTTAAAGATTTCGATATGCTCTGCTAATGTCTAGATATCTCCAGCGTCGTCTGGATTTTGATGGGAACCAAACGTACACTCCTAAAGTCGGGATTGGACACCAACTGTCCATTGCGTGGGAGGGACTTGATGGAGCTCATCTTATTGTTGTTGTCGCTGCTTAAGTGGCCAGCACTTCAAATGAAAGTTGTTCTGCTCAGCTGGCTCAATGACGTTGTTTACAAAATTAAATGAACTTGTTTGTTTGTTATTGTTGCAAGTTGGATGAACTTGCAACATGGTGCATCTGTTGCACCCCTGAATCATGGCACCCAAAGGGATTGACAGCGACATCGGCTATCGAATCAGTCCAAATGCTACACATAGATACGATAATAAATATGTATATAGTCGCTATTCAGACAGTGCCACAGCATGGGGAAATAGTTTCTAGGAACCCGAGAATTCATCCGCCGCCTACTCGACCAAATCAAGTCAATTTGATGATTAATCGGAAAGCTGCTTCAGGCAATTGTTCTACGCTCTCGCACTCAAAGGTCCCAGTGAATCAATGCTATACTATAATATACTATGTATCATATTATACGCGTATATATAAATATGCATGTGTGCACACACCACATATTGTGTATATATGTATGTATATAGAGATATGTGGTTACATTTATAGTGTCGGCATTGCGATAACAACAACGTCGTCGCCGTCGACGGTTTGCGACAATTATAAATCACGTATAAGTCATGAATGGGCAGCTCATCAAATTCATTAACCGTCCAAAGTAAAGCCAAATAATATTGTGATATATTAGTCAATTCAAAATATTAAAATACAACAGCTTTGCATTACATCAATTGACAATTTGGCGGGTAGAATATCTAATTACTTGGAAATTAAATGTTTTTGCTCGCCTGTTTAAAGAAATTGAATATTTAGCACAAGGTGACAACTCTGAGCAGCTGGAATAGCTGAGAGTAACACTAAAAAGTAGTTCAAGTCCACAATCCAAATGTTCATCTAAATATATTATTTATCATTTCCCTATAGTACCAACGAATAGATTAAAATTGTATTTCTAGAACAAATGAATGCATATTGAATAATAATATTATATAATTAATCCATTCGGTCATCGAACTGAAAAGCAAATACCCAAAAGACATTGCATCATTATCTTTAATATATTTGTAAAAAAAAATGGTGGTAAAAACATTCTAATTTTTTAACGATATTAACTGCCCTTGATACTTGTATACTTTAAATTTTAAAGTTTTTAAAGTTTAAAATCTGAAACCGACTTGGTTTTCGACCTTAACTCACAGCTTTAATCAAGAGTCATAAGTAAATAATGTAAAATTATTCATTTTGCTATTATCAGAGCGACATGACAAGTACTAGGAGCTCATACCACTCAGCTGAGTAGCTGCTCTTATCAGTCGATTATTATAAAAATAAAAATATAAAAAATAAATCTGGGAATTTCTATTATGAATACAAATTGCACAAGTGTTCCATAGATTTAAAAGAAACCAAGGAAGAAAGGTTATATATGTATGCATATATTTGCAGAGCCCTATATTTATTTATTGACTCAGTCCGATTTAAATAAAATTTGCTTAAAATGTATGAAACAAAACCGAACGCATAATCTGTGAGATTGGACCTTCCAAATGAATATCATTCAATCAAGTACAATCATCCCTTCCCAACCATCTCAAATTGTGCCGAATTGCAATATTTGTGTCTTGCAAGAATTTCAAAAGTTGCTAACACTATCACTTTCGAGAGCTTTGTACTTTGAAACAATGTTCGTGACTTTTCATTCGATGTCATCGGTCAATCGAGTATTTGATATTTGTTTCGCTCGCTTAACGATCGAATGTCTTGTTGGCCAAACTCTAATATACATAGATACATAGATATTTGTTCGCATGGGGCAGTTCCATAATTTCGCTTTTTATTGTGCCCCTTAGTCATGCTTTGCTCAAATTCGCACAGACTTTTATACCCATGCATTATTATTGCCATTATTATTATTATGGAGACTAATTGAGCATAGTTCCGTGAGTGAAAATGTTTGCTAAATGAACAGCTTTTTTCGGTGTTGAACATATTTTTAGTAAATCGAGTTTTATTATGAAGGGGCCCCTAGTGGAGCGGATGGCAAAAGAAATCTTTCTCTTTGATTGGGGAATCGAAATGAAAATGGGAATGGAAATGAGTATGAAGATAGGGAAGTGAATCACTTGCCCTTCCATTTCACGGCCCTTGTTTACGCAATTATTGTTATTGCTGCGTTTTGCATATTATAGCACTTTTAATATATTCATTGTTTCAATTTGTGAATCATTCACAGTACATACACACATATGTACATAAATACGTACATAAGTAAGTATTTATAATTTTCTGTTTATCTGCCGGCAAAAGACGCTGATGTGGCAGGAATTCGAGTTGCATTCCAAGCAACTCGATAAGGATGCCAATGAATGTGAATATCGCGGATTAGAGCATAAGAAGAGGTAGAGAGAGAGAGGGAAGAGTTTGAATTTATGCCGATTCAGTTGCATGCTCAAATGTCACTGCAAGTGAAAATATGCATTGATTCACATAATTTTTGAGATTATTTAAAACTTGAGAATTTAAAACTCAAATATTGAAAGTTTGTTGAATGTAAATTGCTGAGGCACAGCCAACTTTACGCTGTACTTTAATGTTTATTATGAATGTATGGCAACGCTATGTGGAATATACAGAGGTGGTCAAAAGTATTTACACAACGTGCATTTTTTTGAGCTTTCAACTTTGATTGCTTATTGCTGCTGCTTATGCACTCAGATAACAAAATAACGGTTATTGTCGTGTTTCTACATCCATGCAGAAGCAAATGAAAGAAAAATTAGAAATTATAACTGTTCAGGGGATTAGCAGGGGATTAGCAAACTGATGCTTTTCAGTTGTCAAAAGTATTTACACACATTTATTTTTCGTCAAAATTATTTACACACAACTTATTTAATTATTTTTTATGTTAAATATTCAGTTTAAAAAAAATATTTTAATACAATATTATTAGCCCAACTAATATCTACTAATACTGATTTTGGCATTAATGTCAGATTGCAACCTGGCTAGTATTCACTTAGCCAAGTTGGGCGCAATATCAATAGTCAATTTTCACCAAATTTCACTTATTTTAGCTATAGTTTCGGGGTGCCACCGATCTCTATCCATGTTCCCCTGGTTCTTAACGAAAGCCCAAACATTTTCCATGATGTTAAGATCGGGGCTTTGTGTGGGACAGGGAAGAACCACCTGATTTAGGCCTTATTGGTATTCGACCCTTATGGCATTGAGCTCTGTACCGCTGTAAAATAGAGTCATAATACTCTAAAATTAGTCTATTACTGACGTAAAAGCATGAACAATTAAGAAATGGAGATATCCGGATTGATTTGGCGTGTCCTCTATCGGTAGCAAGCCTCCAAATCCATTGTAGCTCAGACATACAACAGGCTCGGTGGTGGCGCAGTGACGTAATGGGGATATCTGAGTTACAATGGATTTGGAGGCTTGCTACCGATAGAGGACACGCCAAATCAATCCGGATATCTCCATTTCTTAATTGTTCATGCTTTTACGTCAGTAATAGACTAATTTTAGAGTATTATGACTCTATTTTACAGCGGTACAGAGCTCAATGCCATAAGGGTCGAATACCAATAAGGCCTAAATCAGGTGGTTCTTCCCTGTCCCACACAAAGCCCCGATCTTAACATCATGGAAAATGTTTGGGCTTTCGTTAAGAACCAGGGGAACATGGATAGAGATCGGTGGCACCCCGAAACTATAGCTAAAATAAGTGAAATTTGGTGAAAATTGACTATTGATATTGCGCCCAACTTGGCTAAGTGAATACTAGCCAGGTTGCAATCTGACATTAATGCCAAAATCAGTATTAGTAGATATTAGTTGGGCTAATAATATTGTATTAAAATATTTTTTTTAAACTGAATATTTAACATAAAAAATAATTAAATAAGTTGTGTGTAAATAATTTTGACGAAAAATAAATGTGTGTAAATACTTTTGACAACTGAAAAGCATCAGTTTGCTAATCCCCTGCTAATCCCCTGAACAGTTATAATTTCTAATTTTTCTTTCATTTGCTTCTGCATGGATGTAGAAACACGACAATAACCGTTATTTTGTTATCTGAGTGCATAATCAGCAGCAATAAGCAATCAAAGTTGAAAGCTCAAAAAAATTCACGTTGTGTAAATACTTTTGACCACCTCTGTATTGTAAAAAGGGAATTTCCCGAATTGTAAAATGAGAATTCTTAAATCAAAATAATTATAATTCTGCTTGACTATCTAGATTCTAGATCAGTTCTCAATTTGGTTATCTGTTAGTCGAAAAGGATTTACTTGCTTGAAAGATTAGCTGATCTTTGACATAAATACAAGTATGTATGTACACTAACTTCTTATCGATTCATTCTCAATGCATCGATTTCCAACTTGTTCGACGGCATTTTTTGTCGTAGTTTTCAATGATTTGGATTTGATTTATACACGCGCCGGCGCAGACAACATTAAAATGCAGCCAGCAACGCGAAGAGAGACTCCACAAAGAGAGAGAGAGAGAGAGAATGGCAGAGAGTGCTGAGAGGAGTGCATGCGTTACTTGATTAGCTGACAAAGAATTACAAAGCTCAAATGTAACTACAAATACATTTACATTTACACATGTATTTATTTATGAGTGAGTATGTGGAGACACTACTATACGGACAGTTCGAGGCAACGTGTCGCAAATGGTGACCCATCTGGTTTTTGGGCTTGTCAGCCAGTTGTCTTTATTGTTGTTGTTGTTGTTGTTGTCATTGTTATTGCTTTTGCTGTTATTGTTGTTGTTCTTGTTGTCTGCAATTGTGCTTAGTTTGCACAACAAGTTGAAAAGTTGAGTGAGTCGCATCCAAGTGACAAACTTTAACGATATGTTTTTCATTTGATACCCTATAAAAATGATTGAAAACTATGACCATATGGGGCTGAAAATTATCATTTAATTAAAAACAAATATTTAAAAATGTTATCCAATCATTTTGAAAGTTTTATTGCGCAGTGAAGCAATAAATTAAGGCATCTTGTACATAGAATATGAAATCATTACATGCTAACTAAATACACAAAAGTTATTAACACGGAATCTACCAGTCGATCATGTTAGTTTGCATTGCTTTCTCCATTGCGAAATTGTCAAGGGGTCACAATTACGACTCTTAACAAGTCCTCTTTTATTCAATTTTAATAGTTTCTGTGAATTATTGACTGGGCTTTAATGAAATGTTACTAATAATCTGATGTGCCGTTATGGATTTCGATATCGATAATCGATTATCGAAATGGGTTTGGATTTTCAAAACTTCCAGGAGGGAGCAAACAAATTCTTACTCTCACACACACACATACAGACATGCATGTGGGGAAATGTGTGTCAGCCGTCAACAGCAGCATCAAACTTAATATGTTTATAATTGATTTAATTGCCAACCGATTAAAAGCGCTAAAAAACCGCGTAGGCAACAACAAAATGTCCGGCAGAAAGAACAACAATAATGCGAAATGTGCCCCATGGCCAAAGCGTGTCACTTGCGGCGTGTCGGTTGTGTTCCATTTTGCGGCAACAGGTGACAGACAGAGAGAGCAAGAGGGAGAGGGAGAGGAAGAGCGCTTACGGTTGATACCGTTCAGTTTGACATTTTTGCCCAGGCACTCTTTCTCACTCTCCCTTTGTATGTATGTATGTATATTTTTCACGGCTAAAAACTGGAGCGATAAGCAGTTAAAACAAAGTTACAAGGTGCAGAAACTACATTTGTGCCAAAATGATAAAATTACAGCAACAACAACAACAATGGAATGTACGTTTGCATGTGTGTGTGTGTGTGTGTGTGTGTGTATGGGCAGTCACTGGATGGGAGAGAGTAAGTTGAATAATACTCTCTCTGTGAGAGAGCAGAGAAATGTTTGCTGGAATGCAAAACAACAAAAACAACAAAAGAAAATGTTAAAATGTTAGATAATGGATTATAAAACACACAAATACATGCATACACACACACACACGATGCACTTTTTGGGCGTGTATTGTTTGTCGATGATGCGGGCGCAGGCGTAAAGGTTAATGAAAGAGCGAGAGAGCAAGAAACCCAGAGAGCGAGCGTAAACCCGCTGTGAGAGCGACGAATGCAGGTTTTTTTTTATTTTCATTTTGTTTGATTTGTTATTGTTATTGTTTTCGACACGCATTTCAATGTTTTGAAAATGTGAACAGTTTATGCAAATTAAACAAACAGCAAACAGAGAGAAGCTTAAAGAAGAGTCGTAAAACGAAACAAAATTAACTTTTACCTTTCGCTTTTGTCGCTGGACAGCCGTAAATTTCTATGCAATTATGCGAAATTTTTGTCGTCGGTTTTGGTCGTTGGCCCACATTTAACACCAGATTGTTCTGACACACACACACACACTGACACTCACAGAAACAGAAACAAAAATAACAAGTTAAACAATTCGAATTGCGTTGAAGTGCACTCCTCGACGATCACATTTGTTGCAACTTGCAACCTACGCGCAACTGCGACGACGACTGCTCCAAGTCATTTGTATACAACGTACTTAATTGACGACGCAGTCACACACATACACATACATAATTGATGTGTTGTGTTGCGTTGTGTTGTGTTGAGTGTTCCTGCTCCGTGCTCCGTTTATCGTTTCGTTTAACTTTTGCTGGCTGGACAGTTTATTTATTTATGATTTGCGCTCACTGCTCGCTGCTCACACTCGTAGTACGGCAACGGGAATGATTCATATCCAACACTGGCGCTCTTGCTTTTGCTTTTATCACAAGCAGCAGGTCGCTCCCACTCCCGATCCGCTCCCGATTTGCTCTCAACAAAGACTGCTTGCTAAAAGAGACGCGATCGCGAACGCAATGAATACATACAGTTGGTCAAGTAATGCTTTTGACAAATCGAAATTCACAAGAAAAATAATATTCCTCATATTTTTATATTTATCTTATTTTATTAAAGTTTCTTATAGTACTTTAGATAAGTTAAGAAAAAAAAAATTATACCGAAATTACGATATTCGTAGGATCGACTTTAAAAAATAAAGACATATTGATATTATTTTCTTTGTTAAAACAATTACTTGACGTACTGTTTATGGAAATGGAATGCGTTTGTATGTGTGCTGTGAAGCTGACCGGCAGGCGACAACAACAACAAAAGCAATATATTAATTACGACAAACACTTGACACAGTATTAAACAATGAGCAATGAACGCGCAGAAACGTATTTGTCGGTCAGTTCGAAATCACGGCAAGAGAATAACATCAAACAACTTGTTGGTTCATAATACTGTTCGTTGTTGTTGTTTATTGTTACTGTTACAGCAATTTTAGATAGCATTATGTATATGTTTGCTCACTGCTGTTGCTCAAATGAACTGTTAGTTGATTTTTATGTTCGTATTAGCTGTTAGACCACTGTTACTGTTACTCGATCAGTACTGCTCAAGCAGGCCATCCACAGTCGAATTTGTTCGACGAACGTGCTTGCTTCGACGAAATTTTGGTCGTTAGTGGTAGTGTTTGTGTTCAAATTTCGTGTTGTACGTTTTGTTCGAGAAAAATAGAACTGATTCTAACTTGACTGCGTTCGATTAAAAAATTCAAACATCTTTTGCCAAAAGTTTTCTTAGCGTAAACAAATGCTAATAATGTCGGAGCAATTTTTGCTGGAGTTTATTTATTGCCTGCAAAATGAACCAGCGCTGTGGTATGCAAAAAGCGAGGCATATAAGAACAAAAATGTGCGAAACAAGTCTTTTTCCTCTAAATAAATATGAATAACCATCAAGGCAATGACTGTATCGTTATTCGATGACATGTTTATTCTCTGAAATTTTTCTACAAATGATGTTTGCAAGCAATTATAATTGAGATTATAAGTGGGCAAATGTAATTCTTGCTCGATGAACAGTTCGTCAAACAAATTCGACTGTGGATTGCCTGCTTAACATGATCCGCCATTATTTACATTATTTGCTAATTGTTATTATTTACAGATATGTTATTAACAGAACATTTTGAGCATTGGCGCTGATTTTGAATTTAATTACAATTTGGCTTCATTTGAACTCGATTAGTCAGCTAATTTTATATTAACTGATATTATACGTAAACTGATTGAATATTAAGAGTGTAAACAAAAACAACTTGTTGTCTACACATTGAAAGCCAATGGTAGTCTTGTGGCGCTCGTAAAAATGACAAGTGGGAATAACACTTAATAAAAAAGTGAACGAATGAACTACGTCCCTGATTATAGGTCGTATAGTTCAGTTTTCTTGTTCGTTCGTTTCGTTCGTACGCTAGTTTGTTTTAGCTTCGTTAAACCAGTGACGTCAGTTGTGAAGTCACAATTTACTTTTGAAACAAAGCCATAGGTGGCGTACTTATGTTTCGCAAAACTGACAAAAGGTGGCGTCACAGCTCCCAAAATAAGATAATTTCCATTTTGTTCATTTTTTTAAAATGATCATTTTATGGCATTTTCTCTAATTTTTGAAGCTTTGTTGCTTTAATTTTATTTTTGTAACCTGATTTAATTAATACAAATTTACACCCGAAATGTGACAAACATTCAGATGTTTTTAAATGAGCATCTTTATTTATTACTATTTCTAACTAATATTGTGTAGTCATATTACAAACTAAACAATAGTTACCAAAATTGAATTTTCTAAATTGCGCGCCATGCACCAATTTTAGGTCACTGAAATAGTTGGCAACGCGGCTGGCGCGCAAATGCTGAGCTCGCGTGAAGATGGCTGCGAACCAGCTCTGTACTCACGTTAAGACGGCTGCGCCGTCAAGCTACCCACTATTTTTTGAGTGTTACCAGTTTTTTCCGACATGCTACGCATTTGTGGAACGCATTCGAGTCGAGTTTTATGTGTGGGCGTATGCCAATAGCATCCATCGCTGCCATTGGCTGCCGCCAATGTATTGCTGCGCACAAGCTCCACAAATGATAAATACAATTGGGCAACGCCTACCGTTATGTGCGTTGGCGTCGCCGCTCGCAGCGACGCTGATGTTTTCCCCCATTTTGTATGTACGTAAGTGTGTGTGTGTGTGTGTGTGTATGTATGCGTGCTGGTTTGTTTGCTTATTTGTTTGTGCTTCGTTTGTCGTATAAGTGATGAGTCAATTAACCCAACATTCCTCGAGGCCACATATTGCTTTAATTAAACAGACAAACAAAATTGCAACAGCAACAACAACAACAACAACAATTAAAACAACAACTACAACTGCAATAACAGTATCGACAAATGCACTACATTTGCAAGTTGTTGTTGCTGTTGTTGCTGTTACCTCTTCTATTTGTGACTTTTGTTGTTCACAACGTCCTCGTCGCCATTGTTGTTGTTGTTGCTGCTGCTGTTGTTGTTGTTGTTGCTGTTGTAGTTGCTGCTTTTGTGGGCATTAAATGAAAAACACAACCGCATCGACAAGTTAAATGGCAAACAAATATTTGCATTTATTTTCAATACATATACACTCTCTCTCTCTCTCTCTTTCACACACACACACACATGCGCAACCTTGAAAGAGCCAACAACAATAAAAACAATACAAATGCACTTGTGTGTTAATTAAACTTTAATTACTTGTAATTAATCAAGTTGATTGATTCTGCACAACTTTGGTGCT
Organism: Drosophila recens; assembly: GCA_037043495.1. Taxonomy (NCBI): domain Eukaryota; kingdom Metazoa; phylum Arthropoda; class Insecta; order Diptera; family Drosophilidae; genus Drosophila; species Drosophila recens. Next base: position 74,325 of record JBAMBJ010002755.1, on the reverse strand, counting down.
TTTTTTTGCTCTTGTTGTTCAGTGTGCACACACACACACACACATACACAACAAAGGCAATTAAGTTTTATATTGCATTGCCTACTTTAAGGCGCTCAGGTTGAAATTTTACAATATTAATTATAATTGCTGTCGCTTTTTCCCGTTTGAATTTCCAATTTGTACTTCATTTTTGTAGTCTTAAAATGTATATTAACTTATTTGCGAGCATCTAATGACAATTTGATGTATAGAGTTCGAATTGTAAAGAATGCTTATAAATATTGTTTTTATGTTCAAATAGAATTCGAATTGTATAGAATGCTAATATTATTTTTATGTTCAAATAGAATTAGAATTGTATAGTAAGCTAATATTATTTGAATATTCTTGTTACTTTTTTTCAATTTATTTAAAAACATTTAATGGCGCTGTACACTATAAATTTGTATACTGAATACTGATTATATCTCAAATTTTAGGAAATTCGTGTTAACATGTGGTTATAAACATTTGTATCTCATCTGAAGGGGCTAAATGCTTTTCTTATTATTAAACGAATTTTAATTTATAATTAAATATTACGAAGACACTGAATTTTAAATATTTCAATATTTTGGTGTTATTTTCCTGTTGATTGTTTTGAATGCTAATCCGGTAACATAATATAGTACTTTTTAGAGTTCCATTAAATGGGACAAAATTTGTCTTTAAAAACGAATTAAAATTGTATACAATTACTTGAAATATTTTGAAAATTTGGTTTGCTGGATTTTTTAATATGATCTGGATTTTTGTGAATTTTCATATTTGTGAAATGCAAATTTTTTGTTTAATAAAAAGTTCTTTTTCAATTCAAATTAGAGATTAAAGAAGCTAAATTTAAATTCAAATTGAAGACTTCGAAAGGGGAGATTTGAGAGAAAGAGATTTTGATTTCTTCGGAGCTAAAATGTTGTGTTAAAAACTCAATAAAACATCGTTACAAGTAAATAATAATAAAAAACTATGAGTTCAATTCAATGTTTTGCAGTTATACGAGCTTAAATGGAATACGTAGGGAATGCAGTAGGAACTACATATTGTTGGGACTTGGTGGGGAGTTCATTATCAAGGGATCAAGGGAAAAACACAAATACAAACAGTGGCCAGACAATTTGCTTGATGATTGTCGGACAATGGAAAATGTTTGGCATAAAGGCCTCAATAGTTGCTGCGAAAATGGGAAAAATGTGAGGAAAACTACCGCATGCAAATTGCAGCAATTGAAAGAAAGACAAATATGAAACAAAGCAAAAGCAAAAAAAATAAGAGAAACACAGAACAAAAGCAGGGACCGAACTGAAAATCGAAGCACATTCAGTTCGAGTCTGAGTTGAGTTGAGTTGAGTTTGAAGTTGCGTTGAAGGACGAGTCGCAGGACGAAGCGTTTGACATGAACAAAAGGCGAACAATGACAGGCAACTGCAAACAAATTTTGCATGCCAAACGCAACAAACAAAATGAATTGCGGGACAGAGAGAGAGGTGGGCAGACTGTGCGAGCGAGACAGCAGCTGCAGTGTTGTGGGCGCATTGCAAATCACTCAAAGGACTTCCACTTGAATGTTCTCAAAAACAATTGAAAATGAAAATAAAAATGCGCACAACCAAAAATAAGAGAGCGAGAGAGAGAGAGAGAAGGAGAGAGAGAGTGAGATGAAAAACAGATCTAAAATCCAAGTGAATATAAAAAATAAATCTACAGACAGCGTCTTCAACATTCTGATTCTGTTCCGCCTTGATAGTTGTTGCTTCTTAAGCCCTCAAACAAACATCAGTGGGCATGAGGAGAATGCCATCCATCCATCCATGCATCCATGCATCCATGCATCCATTCATCCATTGCATCCTTCATATATTCGAGATGGGCTTTGGATGCCGCCGCCACACTTGATCGACTTCTGACTTCTGCCGGCAACAACTCCTCGGGCGTCCCGAGTGCAATTTAGCGAACCTCGCCAATCTCTCTACCTCTCTCTTTGTGTCTTCCTCTCGGTCTATCAACAATACAACAATAAGAGAAGCTACCGACAATTGGGTCGGATTTGAATGATGCTCTCCGCTTCCCATCTTGTTGTTCAATGTAAATACACAACAAAGTAATCTCAATACGATGACTTAAGTTCACTGAGTATTCCAAATACTCGAATATTGTTATTCCTTTCATTCATTCGCATTTCGAATCGCTGATATTTGATACAAATTGAAAGCGACGAGCTGGAAACGTCGAGTTGCTGCCAAGGATCGTATTCATCGACTCCCTTCGTAATTGCAAATTGCCGGAAACATGTACAAAATTAAGATAATGCTCAGTTCAAAGCCAAGAAATCAATTGCCTAGATCAATGCTGATGATTATACGCATCGCAATTGCATCTTAAGTTCACACGTATCGATTAATTGTGTCTGGGATATGTTTAAAAAAATATTCAATATTTTTAAGCATAGTTTTTATATGCATTTATTTATATTAGATAAAAAATATATAGATTAATAGATCGATATGTTATCCATAAAATGGAAATCAAATAGTATTCTGGATTTCGTGTTTGGTATTTGCCGATCTTAGCTTGTGTTTATAAGATGTTATTTATTTATTTATTTAATTTATTTATTTATTTTTTTCAAAAAACATTTAAAATGTACAGTAATGCTAAAGACAAAAAATAGGAGCAAACAAGAGTCTGCACTCCGACTTGTTGGGACAAATTTTTTATAAGGCTATGGTCATTGGTAAATTATGTAAGTCTGTTAGTTGATAACTAAGCATTTTCGATATGCCGTCGATAAATCGTAAGTAAGTCATGTTATCACGAGCTACTTGAAATAATTATTTTGCATTGTTTTTTGTTTAAAATTATTTGTTGATTTTCATTTCAAAAATTTATTTGGATATTTTCATTAAATTTCAAAATCAAAAGATATTATTATAACAAAAGAAAATAAAAATTTGTTTTATTAAATAAAATCGAAATATGTTTAAGGTCTGTGCGCATCTTAATCATCTCTTAATATTTAGTTTAGAACGCATTTTGGATCATACAAATGGTTAAAAATGTTCCAATAAATAATTTTAAAAATTATTCACTAAAAAGTTTTACAGCGTATTAATCAAAATCTTGTTAAAAATATGTAAAAAGTTGTCTTTAAAAGCTTTTTCAGAGGTATTAAAGAAACTAAGTGACGTTAAAAAAATAAAAATTCACAAATAATGATAAACTGACTGATCACTAGACACACAATGTTTTTGTAACTTTTGATAATTTGAATTTTAGCTAAAACTTGTAAGATTATTCCTTTTAACGCTGTTTTTAGTTATTAAATTAAAGAAAGAATTAAGGATAATATTAACTATATTATATTTCAGATAAAAATGTTTGGTTTATTGCCGACGTTTGATTAATTGGAGTTTCAATTGATGGTCACACTGTGCTCATAAATTGAAGGCAGCTTTCAATTTCGACTTCCTGACCAAAAAAAAATTAAATAAAGATAATGGAAGGGGGAAAACACATTCCTCATTTCCGCACACAACAAAAAGGAAGAAAAAAAAGAACCGCTCGAGCATCGAGGCTGGATGTCCTGGCCAATTGCTGGCTAAAACATTGGCACGCATGTGCGGACCCGGAACTCGATTTCTATGGGTCGGTTTAAGGCCAACAGTTGACTCAGACTCAGATGCTGGCCTGTATCGGGATATCAGTTGGGCACTCACACAATGTTGTTGTTTTTTGCACGTTCTGCGCCGCCCGCGACGAATCGAGATTTGGAATGCGGCATCAAAATTGGGAATGGGACATCGACATCGACATCGACATCGCAACTATTTTTTATGCCTGAGCAACTTCCTCTCTGCGCACGCCGCTACCCCCCGCCAGCTATTCCATTCTTTCATTCTTTCATTCTGTATTTTTTTCTCTCTCTCTCTCGCCCGTTTTTTTTATATTTTTTTTATGAGCAACTATAATTGTTTTGGCTAAGGACATGGACGCGAACGGCGACTTGGACGACGACAGTCAGTCTGGCAGGGCGGCCATCATTTGGGATTAGTGTGCGTGCGTGTGTGTTGTGTATGTGTATGTGTTGACCTTTTGCATCTGCCAGAGGTCGAAACGGTGGCCAGGCCACTGTTTAATCGAGGGGCAGGGAACAGAACAGAAGAGAGGGGCATGCCCAGGAAGCCGTGCTCGTTATGGAGTCACGCTCATTGCTGCTCATATATAAATTAAGATCCCTAAATGCTGACAAAGGGCACTAATTCAAAGGCAATAAAACGGATATTAAACACACATCGAACTGGCTACCGACTCTGACTATCCAAATCGAACAGGGAGGGGGAGGGGGGGAGTGGGGGATGGCACCCCATGATGATCATGATCATGATGCCTTCAACCGATCGTCTTCATCATCATCACGAAGCTGCTCTGCATTAATGAATCGTAGGCATATGGAAAAATGCATTTTATGAAAATGTTTTTTATGAAAGAAACAAAAAAAAGAAAGAAATGAGAATAGAGTGAGTGAGAGAGAGAGAGAGAGAGAAATGTTGAAAGAAATCATAGAGAAACAGCGAAAGTTTGTCGTGTCTTCTCCTCCTCTCCTCCGTCTGCATCACTAATTCATTTTTCTAATTTCCACATTTCTGAGATAACAACGGTCAACATATTCAGAGCGAGAGAAGAGTGGAGGGGTCCAGGGGGATCGGGGGTAGACAACCAATTCATTTTGTGATATAATTTATGTGCCGCTGTCAAGTTGAACAATTGCGCGACTGCAACTGGTCTTCAAACTGCTCGAAATGCTCGAAACGGGGCTCAACAGTTGCCCAACAGCTCCGCGATGTCAAAGGTCACTCACACCGAGGGTCACTCGCTCGCTCAGGTGCAGCATCATTTGGTCGCATCATAAATTAACAATTACCAGCCAATTATGGGACACACACAACACACAACAATGCAACAGGAAATCGTTCCATTTGCTCAACATTCACTCGGAGTCGGAGTCGCAGTTGAAACCAAATCAAATCAACGATTCCCTGGCCACTGTGCGGTTTTCTGCAGTTCGATTCCATTGATGCGATGCACAACAATATCGATGACACTTGCAGCAAGAACAACTCATCCTCATCCTGCCTCCTTTTCCGCCTTTTCCTGCACTTCCTCCTGTCCGAGCTGACCGGATATTCGGACTACTTGGGAGGTGGTCCGAGCTCAAAATGCAATCGAATTGTCCAAACTGAGTTCCTGTTTCCTCTCGCATAGTTAAGATGTCATTCCTTTGTATTCCATTACACAATCCTCGACAAGTGTGTGGTAATAGTTGATAATAAGTATATCACTTATTATCTGTGGTGGTAACAGATCTTTTATAGTTTTTACCCTTTATTTACCTGCTGACTCTGGATTGAATCACAATTTCTTAGCTTTAAATTCAAGTTAAGTCTAAAGCGTATTTCTCTCTTTAGAGAAGTCCCTGGAATACATAAATTACGCCTTGATTACTATTTTATATTCAAATTATTCTTAAAAAGAATAGATATAAATATTATTTATTTCAAAATTTGGCCTTTTTAATTTTATTCGTTGGTTTCAAGAACCATTTACAAAAGTAATTTAAAAACAGCAAGTTTCTTAATTTGTTAAAACAATTACTTAACTAAAACAATCTTATAGGTATTAACAAATTTAGGTCTAGATCGTGTGTAGATATTGGATACGAATAGATACGAGTGTATTCACAAGTCGATTCGTGCATTGCCAATTGGCAAATATTTAAAATTAATGGCGAGTTTGTTCAATAATTTTTTCAATTCTTTTTAATATACTTTAAGTTTGTTACCCTTATGTTAATTCTATAAGTATTTATTTATTTAGTTTTGATCAAAACCTTAACTATTATAACTGTTTACATATATCATTATATTATTGATTATTTTGTTTTTTAGCGTAAAAACTTGATTTGGGAGCTCAAAAGTTTTCTTATAAACATAAAAATGAGGCAATTTACATTTATAATGTTTTATAAGATTAAAATAATATAACTAATTAATTTTTTAAAATAAAATAATTTTTTCTAATTGATTATTTGTACAGCATTATATTGTTATTCTATTGAGCGTTGCGTCTTTTGCTAAAGTTTGGAAAATGTTTTCGATAATCGATCAATAGCTCGATTGGCGACAAGAGCTTACAGGATACAAGGTGTCCTTGCCATTGCCAGACATTTGTGGGATGAGTTCTGGTTAGCAGGTGGAGGTGGAGGTGGAGGTGGAGGTGGAGGTAGAGAGGGGCACAGAGTTGGATGCTTGGGAAAGTTCCAAGTCGACTGCTGTGAGCCCTTTGTAATCCCCACGCTGCGATGCAGCATTCGATATTAGGCAAATCATTAAACTAATCATTTGACATTGGACAGCACGGGAAAAAACAAAGTGTAGCATTTTATTTACTCGGCAAATCAATCAAACGATAAAAAGCGCGATTGGAAAAGCGTCCCCAAAAATCAAAAACAAATCACCCAAAAAAATGAAACAAGTTGAAGCAGAAGATGGAGACGGAGATGGAGATGGAGACGGAGAAGAACATCGACCACCCTGGGCGCGCCCTGTGCCCGGCTAGAATTGGGCTTGTGGCCTCTGGACTCTGGACGTATTTTCGGGTAGACGACGAGCTGCAACCGGTCGACAAGCTGGGCACCGGGCAGTCTGCAACTTGTAACGTGCAACGTGCAACGGGCAACGGGCAACGTGCTGTGGATGCCACGCTGTGCCGCTTATTAATGACACACAATTTTTGTATCATTTACGGGTCACAATAATGTTTGGTGCTCCGATCTGGTCTGGTCTGATCTGCCTCAGTCTCTGCCCCGCATTTGGGGGCATTTGTTGTTGAAAGTTTCAGTTTCGTGGCGTTGCACAGAAGCGCATTCTTAAGCTGCCTCTGTCTGGTTGTTGCTGCTGCTGCTGCTGCTGCTGGACAGTGGCCAGCTTCGATAATTTATTATGCGAGAAATCTTATTCACGTGACTTATTTGCTTCTGAATGCGACGCACCACAACGCACCACACAGGGCACCACACGGCTACGGCAACGGCAGCTCGTCGATCCGCTGAGCCACACAAGAATCAGAACAACATGGAGGCAACTCGCGATGGTTGTTGTTGTTGAGGCACAGAATCTGTTGCAGGCTTTAAGCTCTTGCCAGTTGGTCAGCTGAACTGTTGACCAGTTGGCCACTTGGCCAGTTGGGAACTTGCCATGACTCATCAGCGAAAGAGAGAGTGCGAGTGAGTGAGTAAGAGAGAGACAGAGAGGGAGAGAGAGAGGAGAGCAGCATTTTGGCTGTGGCGGTGCCTTGATGTGGGTCCAACTCCACGCAATACAAATACAAATACAAACACAAAACAGAAAGCACACCTAGCGAATCCATTTTATATACCCTAACAAATGCGAGTACTTGAGATACATTCTTGGAGATTGTTATTAATATCCAAATAAAAACTTTTATTTATTTATTTAAGTAAACGACTAATATCTGTTTTTCCACTGTCTGTTTAAGGTGTTTTATTAATACTATTAATATTATATTAAAATGTATAGAAATTAATGTTAAATTTGAAACTATACATTGGATGCAATTTATATGTACATTGACTTAATTTTAATACACTTAAATTTAATTTCAAGAATATTACTTGAATTATTTCTTTGGTATGTATAATAAATTTATTTAAAATTGTTCATAAATTATTAGTGACCGAATTTTTAATTTTGTCTCATATATTTCAGAAAAGTTTTTTGTCGCCTTAATTTTCTTTAATTTCTTTAAAGAATTTACATTCTTTTTTTCATGATTCTCTTTTGTATGATTCAGTTTCAGAGTTTATTTCCTATAATACAAATTTTAAATACAGTTTTAAATTTTTGTGTTGCATTTGTTTTGGTATTCTGTTATCTAGAATGTTCTAAATATCAGTGTTGTTTTAATTCATTCATAATTTTCTATATTTAGCTAAAATATCAATAATTCTCATAATTTTATTTAAATTTTAATTTAATTATGTTCCAACATACAAATTTATTTTATAGCTTTAAATGATTAATTTTACATTTTCATTTCATAATTGTGAAGATAAAGTTATACTAGAATTTTAGGTAAAAAGGGTATGCGATAGTTGGCTTTTAACAGTTTTGGCTCATTTCATTTTAGTTAACGCTTTTGCTTTGCATTGCTTTAATTTATTTTCATTTGGGCCGCGTGCGATTTTTATGCTCATTTTTGTCGAAGACATTTAATGATCGCATATAATTTGAGAATGCGAATGCGACTGCGTGTCCGTGTTTCTGGACACCTGGACAGGGGGACACCTTGCCACATGTATGAGGAGCTTGTGCTGCAGTTGCTCATAATTTTATGGGAGCTGCTTTGGAGACCCTCTCCAAATACACTGGCAAAATTTATGCACATTCCTGCCGCCTGCCGCCTGCTGCCTGCCTTTCTGCGCTACTTTCGGTTAATGTTGTTGTCGTTGTTGTTCGGTGTTGGTGTTGCCGCCTGACAACAACAAAGACAATTTGCATACCAAAAGGTGCAAGGACGGCATCGGCATCGGCAGCAGGCAGCAGGCAGCATTCATACTAAAAAGGAGCCGCTCGCGCTGTTGGAGCTCTTAACAAATTTGTTCAGGCGACACGCCCAAAACCGATCCAAACCAAGTCCAACTCCAACTTCAACTCCAACTCCAAGTCTCATTTCAGTTTCAGTTTCAGTTCCCCCCATCTAATTACGGGCGCGTGCAAGGGTCGAGTTCAGTTTGGTTTCGGTTTATTTTTTTAAGGTCTTCGTTTTGGATTTGAGTTTGGGTTTGGGTTTGGGTTTGGGTTTTGGACTGTCTGTCGCGTTGCTTCGATCTGTTTCGTTACGCTTCTGGTTTTTGGTTTCTTTTCACTCTGCTGCGGTGACAACATGAAAGGCGCAACACATCTGAAAGCCCATGCCGCAGAACAGACAACAACTGTCCACTGTCCACTGGCCAACAATAACAATAACAATAATAACAACAGCAACAACAACAACAACAGCAACGCCTCGACTAAGCCAGGTCAATCAGCCAGTCCGGGTTACATGCCAACATGCCACGCCCTTGCCATGTCGCCCTCACCCTGCCACATGAGTCAAGAGTGCTCCATTTGGCCAAAGTTCGAGCTCCAATTGCCGGCGATACAAATCAAATCAAGTCAAATCAAATGCGCGGTAGCCGCTTTTCTACTTGCCACTGCAACTGGCGGCAACTGGGAGTGGCAAGCACTTGGCCAAAGCAGGGGTAGAAAGGGGAGGGGGTGGGGTCTGTAAATGCTCATCTTCAAAATGTTTGCTGGCTCCTGGACTTTGATTAGCACCAGTGAAAGTGGAACACACACCACGTCCAAATTCTTTCGTTCTAGTTGACATTTTATTTTCTCAATTTTTAAACTTCTTCTTATCTTTGCTAAATTGGACGCAAACTTAAGTTTGTTGCACTTTTTAAATGTCCAAATTTAAAATTTTAAAAATTGTAATACTGAAAATAAAATACAATGGTATTGTAAATAAAAAGATTAAAATGAAAAGTTGTTAGTGTTTTTTCTCATTTACTTTTTTATTAAAAAAAGTCTTTGCAAACTCTTATAAAGGACAGAGAACATTAACATCATGAATTTATATTTTACCTACTATATTTAATTCTAATTGGTTTGAAAAATGCTAGTTTTAATCATTTTTTCTGATGGATATAATAAAAATCTATAATTATCATTATATACATATACACTACTGGCCAAAATAATAAGTACACTCTAATAAGTATACATTTTTTTCCTCGATTTTCTAAAAAAAATTTCAAAAATTGCAAAAATCTCTTTGCTGGAATTTTTTTTATAATTTTTTGAAAATTGCTCTGCATCAAAACATTTTTTGTTAAAAATCGAGGAAAAACACAATATATATATTTTACAATATACTATATTTTTACCTTTTTAATTGATAGTTACATTTTGCTATTAAGTGTCAAAAAAATAAATTATCAAAAATTCAAAATAATATAACAAACTCAATATTTTTAAATTAACAACTAAAATAAAAGCATTCAGCTTATAAATAAATAATATAAAGACCTAATCCCTTCAAATGGTTTGTTGCATAATCAACTGAGTGCACTGGAAAAAGTCGCGCTTATCTCTGATCTGTTCGCATGATCTTTGACCCCTTGAGGTGCCTCAATTATGCAAAGGCGTCGCTCGGTTATAAACCCATCAAGAGTCTCAGTCTCAGTCTCAGCGATTGCAATCGCATTAAGGTAAAGCCAGCTCTACATTTCTCTCTCTCTCTCTCTTTATGTAAAATTCTGAAATGAGACACTTTTGTGAGGTGTAAACTGCGCCCAAAAGTGAGCTACAAATTGACAGTGCAGAAATTGGCAATTGACGATTCACAATTGGCAGCTGGGCAGATACAATTGAAGTATTAAACAATTGAGCAAATCGACAGCAAATCAGCTAAGAATTTGTTGAAATACGAAACATTTCAGCTACAGCTATTTATGTATATGAAAGGGCCAATATATGTATGTATGTATGTATGCTCATACAATTCATCTCAATATGCCAATGTTGCCTTTCAACAGGCGCATTGTTTGGACATCAAACCCAGAGCCGGGTGCTCAAAGTAGCCTGAGAGAGCCGAGAGCTGAGAGGCAGAGAAAGAATCATCATAATGAAAGCCATGGCCAAAACCAGAGCGCAGAGCTAGTGCCAAAGAATGAGGTAGACTGTCGGTCGCCTGTTGTCGGGCCTAAGCTGAGACTGAGACTGGGAATGAGACTGAGACAGAGACCGAGACAGAGACCGAGACCCAATTTCAATTCCAAGTTGTTGCAGCTAAAAAGAAGGATTATCCCGGCAATGATCAATATTGAAAGAATGAAGACAATATCAATATGGGCATGCTGTCTATGCATACACTGCATACAGTAGGCCAATTCACACACACACACACACACACACTATTTGGCGTTGGCGGCGTCGGCTCAGACTGAAAACAACTTGTAGACGGGAAAAACGGAGCTCAAGAAATTGAAAGGTTAAACAAAACAAAGCCAGCAGAGAACAGACGACTACGCATTGAGTAAGAAACAACGAAAAAAAACATAAGTAGAGAAGAGATGAAGGCAAATGAAAAGGGAAAGGGATGGGAATAGGGAATAGGGATAGGGCTCGGGATAGGAACCGAGTTGGGGAGCATAAAGGGACGCGACCGTGTGAGTGCCGAGTGCAAGTCGACCATAAAGGAAAGTAAAAATCAATTTGAACTCGAGCAAAACAATTACTTTCTCATATATAACATGCACACATATACTATAGAGTACAATATATGTATGTATGTATGTATGTATGTATGTGGTGCATATGCGTGGGCAACTCTCAAATCGAGTTCCAAAATTTGGTTGTCTTCAATCCGCACGAAAATAGTGTCAATCAAAAAAGGTTGCACAACAACAACAACAAGAACAACGAAGATAACCGCAGCAAATCTTAGAAGAAAAAAAAACCGTTGCACCATCTCTTTCTCTTTCTCTTTCTCTATCTCTCTCTCTCTCCCGTCTCTGCAGTCTCTGCTGCATTCCTGGAATTTGAGATTCTCTTCCATTGTTGCATTTTCCCTACAATTCGATTGAACTTTTCTCTTTCTGTTTCTCTCTCGCTGTCGCTGTGAATTCCCCGTGAAATGTGGGCTTAAAATTTACAGTACGCCTCGTCGGATCGGATCTTCCATTGTTGATCTTGTCAATGTTTTGTCAGCAGTCGCCCAATAAGCCCAAATCAAAGACCAACCAAATTTTGATTGACGCCGCGCATTGTTGTTAATAAGTTTCATCAGTCAAATCACTGCGGACGGCAGTCCGCGCTAGTGACGAAAGCAGCACGAAGGGTGCGAAGGCGACTAGCATATATACACAGGAAGAATGGAAGATTTGCTATAACTGTCCGATCAGGTCGAGTTATATACCGATCGAAAGGTATCAACTTAACTTAGAAATGTGCATACTAAGACTTTTGGAATCTCACCTTGTTCGTAAGATAAACAGGTGTAAGTGGAAGGGGAAAAATTTAAATTATTGGAGCTAATGGGGCTGTTGGAGCCTTTTTGAATTTTCGTTGAATTTTTTACAATTCTCATCGAAAATACGCGTCGAATGACACCTCGATCATCATAATCGGACAACTGGTTCAAAAAATAATTAATTTTGAAATTTTTAGGGGCCTTCCGAAAATGAGATGAAAAGTCAGTCTGTTTGTTTGTCTGTTTGTCTGTTTGTTTGTTTGTTAGGATCAAATCGTTGATTTAGCTTAAAAGTTTGAATGAGGACTTGTTCCCGATCAAAAATCTAGAAACGTTTGTTCTACGACTTTTTCGAAAACGCGCTAGTTTACCGGGAAATCGCTAAAAACCGCTAAAATTAAAACCCTTATAGCAGTCAAACGATAAAAGCTACAGATGCGATCTATATATCGTTGAAAAGGTATTTTGAAGGGCTGTTATGCATTCCTTTTAACTTTTTTTAAAGTACACAGGTAAATTGCTACAGGTGACATAAGGTATTTTCCTCCACATTTTGGCGGTTTTTTGAGAAAACGCCGCTAACGATTTTTTTTTAAATTTCAATATGTTTTAGTTTGTAAAATTTCGCGTTGTTTGATATATGACACAAAAATTTTACCGATAGGTTTGGAAGATATAACCTATTAACTAAATATATACGTTTTACTTTGAATTGGAATAGGGCAGCAGCAACAAAGAGTCATAGCAGCCAGTTTGTTTGTTTGGATCAAATCGTTGATTTAGCTTAAATGTTTGAATGAGGACTTGTTCCATTTCAAAAATCTGGAAACGTTTGCTCTACGACTTTTGCGAAAAATCGCTAGTTTAGCGGAAAATCGCTAAAAACCGCTAAAATTGAAACCCCTATAGCATCCAAACGATAGAAGCTACAGATGCGATCTATATATCGTTGAAAAGGTATTTCGAAGGGCTTTGACTGCTTGCAGCGTAATGCGAGTACCTGTTAGCTGAATACATACATTTTACTTAGAATGGGAATAGGATAGCAGCAGCAAAGTGTCATAGCACCCAGAGTTTAAGAGTGCTGATAGCTTTTGCGCTGAGGCATGTGTGTTTGTAAAGGGGACCAGTGTTGCCAGACAATTTGCTTTAGCTTGTACAAACAATAATCAAAGTTGACAAAGCTATACTGTCAAAAAATATTGCAATTTCATCAAATTTCTGAGGTCTTATTCAAAAATTTCTGATATCTAAAAAAAACCTCTTTACGAGGTAAAAGTCTAGTGACGAAAACATTTTCATGCCCCAAAATTTCTGATATCCAATTTTGTGACGAATAATATTAAGTTTTACATATAAATTATTTTAAGCAAAATTTTTGCATTCGGCACTGCGCAAAACAGTGAATGAGTTTTATTTGGTATGAAGAATTGATACATTTTAGCGCAATGTGCCGAGTGCCAAAATTTTGCTTAAAATAATTTATATGTAAAACTTAATATTATTCGTCACAAAATTGGATATCAGAAATTTTGGGGCATGAAAATGTTTTCGTCACTAGACTTACCTCGTAAAGAGGTTTTTTGTGGTACACAGACACACACACACACACAGTGTCAGACACTCACACACACACACACTCGCGCATTTCAAATAAATTCCACACCTGCCACAGTTAGTTGACTTTAAGCTCTGTTATTTGCATGTCTCATAACTGTACAAGTGCCACTTCTGTTGCTGCCACAAGAACTTGCCACCGCTTGACTTCAACTTAATTACATTCATTACAGGTTGCACAATGCACAGTGGTCGAATTGGCCATATTTTGTGTCGCATTATTTATTTATTTGGTTCCTAGCGCTACAAAACAAATCTTATGAATTAAGGCGCTAGTCATACTAAAGATTAAGATTACATTCAAAAGAAAAAATCCTTGGTTAAACAATGTAAATGAAAAATCAGTTATTTTAAATCTTATTATTATTATTATTGCTGCTATTTATAATTCTATTGTTCCGTATACATGATTTATGTATTTATTTATGTTTTTTTATTTTTACTTGTAAAGTATGAATTTAAAATTTACTATAGCTCAATTATTGTTCTAATTATATAATAAAAGTGTTAGTTTTAGAGAATTAATACTATAATTGATTAAAGTAAGCTGAATAATTTGTATGAAATTTAAGTGAAATTCAAGCGAAAGCGATTTCTGTGGCACCCCCGAATATGTTATCTGAAAAATAAGCCCGATCAATTTAATAAACAACATTATGAATTATAAAACAGAATTATTAAAGAATTATCATTTAGAATAAATATAATTCAATACTTTCCTTTAACTTCTTAATCGAAGGAAAAACAATTGAGGTTGCATTAATATATGCAAGTATAAGCTATCCACAGAGTTGCCAGAACAGCTCTTTTCCCGCCAAATCTGGCTTTGTCAAACTCTGTTTGCGGGGGAAAATTCAAAATAATGTGCAGCGGTACTTTTCAATTTCTTAAGTATTTTAAAGTGTTTTCCGCGCTTTTTATTCTAAGAAAAATAAATGCTAAAACTTTCAGGTGGAATGTAAGATGGCTCACTTAATAAATCAGCTGCATAAAATACGATTTTCAAGGAATGCGTAACCTTTAATAAATGCGCCTTGAAACAGTGCTTATCATGAAACACTTTGAGAGGATATTATTGAAAGTTAATTATAACAATAAAGCTTATAAACCATGAAGGAAACAACCTACTGTTTTATTTTGTTTATTTGCTGGAAATTTTTATCAGCCTTCAACCTACCATAAAAAGCGTTTTTGCTTATAAAAAGTTGACAACACAGACTTTCCATGCATTTTTTTCGATAAGAGTAGATTTTTCTTTAGAACAATTATCGCTATGAACACAGTAATTAATTTGAACTGAATTAGAAGGTGCATCTAAACTTTCGACGGTATATTCATATAAACATATGTAGAAGAAGGCAAGTTTATTAGAAAATTGTATATTTGTTGAATGTTAATACCCGCAAATGTGAAAAGTTGAATCGAATTGTCAGTTTGGTTAAATTTTGATTCGAACTACCATTGAATTGTAGGCAATAATTAATAATGGAAATAATTTTGATAAATATCTGATTATTGTTATTATACCCGTATTTTCTCGTTTCCTCAAAATCCGCCCAGTTTACGTCCATCGTAATGCAAAAAGCAGCTTACGTTCTTTGTTGTACCTTGGTTAAATTGGCTATTAGGTGAAGCGGGGGGAGGATGAGGATGGGAAGAAGGAGAAAAGTGGCTGAGGACTAGAGCCAACTGCACTAAGCAGTAAAATAGCAGAAATACTTGCACAACAATTGAATTGCAGACTCAATTTAAAGGAGGCGCTAAGATCTTTGATAGACGTAAGCAGTTTTACATTTGATACCACTTCCCGATTATACTATAGATTAGCTGAGTTTGTATTTAGACATAATTAGGTTCAATTTATTATTAAATTTTTTAATGGGCTGCCGGGGGGATAAATAAAATTTGAGTTAGTTTAAGTTTATCCTTAAGCCAAGTATTTCTATTATCCCACAGCAACAGCAACAACAATGTGCTTAATATGTAAGGGAGTTAAGTACAAAAGCTAACCAACATAACTGCCACGCCCCCATGCAACGCCCCTCACTGACAGGCTGTGGTGCATTTAATTAATGCAATTAAACGAAGGCAAAACCAAACAAATCTCGTAAGGGATCCATGCCACGGCCATAACAACAGCAACTGCAGCAACAACAGCAACAACAGTACAAGCAGCAGCAACAACAAAGTGTGGCACACGGTGGCAATGGCTGCGCAGCTGGCGTTGGCGTTGGGACTCGCCTCCAATGCCTCCATGGGCCTCACCCTCTTTAATCACCGCCATAAGATTGTCCATAAAACGCGCCCAAAAACGAGAAGCAAAAACGCAGCAGCTACATCGGCAACCGTTGCAGGTTCCCAAAACGCACAGACAATAAACGAAGCAAGACCTGCACAGAAAGAGAGACAAGGAGAGAAAGAGAGAGTGCGAGCGAGAGAGGAAAAGAGGAAGAGAGAGAGGGAGCTTGAAGAAGCTGGTCTGATGGTCGCTGGTCGATGGTCAGCAGCTCCTCCAGCTCCAGCTCCAGCTCCAGCTCCAGCGCACGAATCGGTAGCCTAATCCCCTGTTGTACGACTAATAACATTGTTACGATTAATGCTTCTTTTTTCGTTGTTGTTGCTGCTGCTGCTGCTGCTGTTGTTGTTGTTGTTGCTGTTGTTGCTGCTGTTGTATATGGTATTTTTTGTGTGTCTTCTTTTGATTTTTTGTGCTGTGGCTTTTATTTATTTATGCTCTCGCATGCTGCCTTCTTTTTCTGTCTTGGCTTTTCTTATAAGAATTGGTCAGCAATGCTGCCCCTGCCCCTTTCTCATCTCCCATCTCTCTTCGCCCTTTTCCCTAACTACTACTACCCCGTCCGTCCGTCCGTCGCATTCCCCCCTCGCCGTCAATGGGCAATGCAGCTACCGTGGCTGCCTCCAAATCAAGTTTCATAAAGATGCTTCGCGCTGAGACTTTGAGTCGCAGTTGTTGTTGTTGTTGTTGTGTGTGACTTCTCTGTGTGTATTGTTGTTGTTGTTGTTGTTGTTTTTTTATCTTGAAAAGAATTCGTTTGATATTAGCGCTTGCGCTGCTTCATATATCAAAAATTATTATGACGATTTTATGCGTTCGAAATGTCGTCTCATTATTAAACAAAAAGCCAAAAGCAAAGCAAAATACAGAAAGAAGACAACAAAAAAGATGAGAAAAAAAATCTACATGCATATAAAACTGAAACTGAACTGAGCTGAACGGCAGCAAAAGCATCAGAGAGTTTTGTAGTCGCAGCAGTCGAAGATCTTTTTTTTTTTTATTTTTTTGGACTCTTAAAGATCTTTTGTATTATTGATTTCTGTTGCCGTTTGCTGAGCTGAGCCACCGAACCACCGAACTGAGCCACTGCATAGCTCACAAAACATATACAAAAAATTAATTATGAGGCGTCGACCATGGGTAATATATGCACGGTCTCTCGGCCCAACAAGCAAGCCAATTTGTAGGCCCATTGCCAAAAAAAAAAAACAGAAGAAAAATAAAAGAAAAAATACACAACACAGCACAAAATTATAATCAATAAAATAATAATCAGAAAATAATACATACATACATATGTATATACTCAGCTCTAAACAGCAAGTATTGTCCCACCTCTAGAAAATAAAGCAAAAAGTCGGGCCCTCGATCGGCCGAGAAAGCGTCGAGTTTTTTTTTTGGTCATTTTATTATTCTTATTATTTCATTTTTTATTGGTTTCCATGCGAAACAAAGCAAGAAAAACCCACCGAGAAGATGAAACTTCTTTTCGGGAAGCTACCTGATGGCATTGTTGTTGTTCTCCATCTCGTTGTTCTGTTGTTGTTGTTGTTGTTGTTCTGTTGTTAGCCGCGTTCCCCTTTCTTGTTGACGTCATAAAAATTTCCTTTAGCGGCCACCGGAAATGCCCCACAATGGACATACATAGACACAAATACACACACACTCACACACACACACAGATACACACATATACACATAAGTAGATACTTGGCTGGCATTTTGTATTATTTACAGTTGTTCGACGCTCGCATACGCGGCGTATACGCAATTTGATGTTGACTTTTATTTGATTGCTTTGAAGTCGTCAACTGCAATGTGAGGGATTGATTCTCCAGCTTTTCTCTCTCTCCCTTTCTCTAATCTCTCTTTCTCGCTCTAAGACCAACTCATCAATACATCTATAAATATTTATAGCTTATAGAAATGTTGGAAACTCAACTTTTTGTGAAAATTTCTCGGAATTCTATTTCTATTTTCTATAGAAAATGCTCAAAAAAAGTTGCAGTGTAGCACAGTTACACTTTATGATATGATTACTTACATATATGTATCTATATATGTATATATGTATGATATTTGCAGTGAGGATCGAGCTAAAGCTTCAAGGGGTTAATAATTGTTTTTTCCGTTTCTCATACTTAATAATTCAAGTTTCATTTTATTTGAATCTTTAAAGTTGAATATTTATAAATATTGTAATTACTAGTACTAGCAAACTTGAATAAAATGTAAATTAAAGAAGGACACATTATGAAAGAAGGAGTACGATTGTTTAAATCTTTGTTCGTTAATTTTCATTAAAATAAAATAATAGCTCAGGCAGAACTATAGGTATTTCTAAGCCCAAGGAAGAAAAATAATGGAGAAGCTTCTAAATTCTTTAATCGATATTTAATGCTAAAGCTGGTGACATTTTTGTTTCAGTTTGACTACTTTTAAAAATTATGTTTTCTATATCCTAATTTTAAATTTATGAATTATTTGATTTGGTCTAAAAATCAAAATTCGTCTAAAAAATACGCCGCAAAACACAAATTCATATAAATAGAGAAAACGTCTTGAGGTTATTTGTAGTTTTGCCAATAGTTTAATATTTCTTGAAATTAACGTATTCAAAAAAAATTTAAGACAAACATTGTTGATTTTAGAAACCGTCTTTTCTTATAAGTGTATTTAAAATTACGTCCGCAGTGATACAATGACAGTCCACACTATTTACAACACATCATGCGAAAGGCGACTTGCCATATAAACAGGAAGAGTCAAAGATTTTATAAGTAAGTTGTACCACAATATTTATTTATACAAACTTTTTGAACTTACAAGGCTGTTCTTAAATAATTGCTTAATTTTATTCAGAATATACGCTAAAAATGCATGGAAAATCGACGCTTTAACGCTAAATGAGTTTAAAATCCTTTTTTAATTTAATTTTCGCCCTATCGATTACAATTACAATATATGTACATACGTAAAAGTTAAACCATAACTATTTGTCCATGACTGTGGCGTATTCATCCCCCTTGTGTGTAGAATAAATAATTGTCGAGATCATCTAATAAATAAATATAACAGTTGGAGAACATTTAAGGAAATTCTATCGTCGGAATTCCTTGAGCTTTCACAGATAACTGACAAGTGTGAACGGATTGGCAGAGGATTCTCTTCCTCATCTTTCTGGCTTACACCTTCCATCCATAAATATTGCTGCTTATTATGTGCAAAGAATGAGTGTATTTAAAACGTAAAACAACAAGGAGGCGGTGGAAAATAATAAGTTATAATTAGAATTAACAGAAACTGATGAAATATGTATGTATACGCAAATTGAAGGTAGAAACGTCAGCAGTAAAAGCAGCAGCAACAACAACAACAACAACATGTGTGAGTGAGTGTGTGTGTGTGTGTGTGTGTGGTGTGTGCTTAAAACCGGAAAAATGGAAATTGGTAAGCAAACGAAGCAAACTGAGGCTAGAAAACAAGCAGAAGTAGGATATACAGAGGGGGTGATGGGAGCGAAGGAGAGACTAAGAGAGAGAGAGAGAGAGACAGAGACAGGGAATCAAGTTGCGTGTAGGATTGTCGAGTTTTCCTGTTATGCCATGTCCAGATATACTCTGCTCAAAAAGCACGACAAAACCAAAAGAAAACTCGCCATGAAAATGCCTTACAAAAAATTAAATAAACATTTTTAATAATGTTAAATATATTAGAGTTAAAATCCAAATGTAGACCAATCGACATGAGATTTTTATTCTATCTAAACACAAGAGATCAATTCTTAAAATATACAGGGGTGCCACAGAAATCGCTTTCGCTTGAATTTTACCCCTGGTGGCACCCCTGATAATATAGTATTTCCCCAAACATCGCAATATATGTTTGATCAATTATAATTTTTTGCATACCCCAGATTTACAATGTTTTTTATTTTCTTTTCAGACTATAGCTTAAATTCTAAATTTATTTATCAGGCGTGCTACAGAAATCACAAGTGAAATCGAATTCAGAGAAAAGCAATTCCACTTCGAAAATTTCTCCGTGCCACAGAACTTCGAGTAATTTATAGTTTTTAGCATGTTCACCAACCATTTCGAACTAGGCTGCTAGGGCTACCACCTTTTTTAAGTTTATCATTGCAGAATAGAAGGATTTTATTTTATTTCTTCTTTAATTAATATTATATTATTTAATTCACTTATATAATAATTTATATTGTGCAGCTTAAATAAATTTAAAAATTATTGGCGCGGCAAACAATAAAAGTTACTCGACAACTCTAAATTCTAAAATTCGGACAAAAAATGTGACATTATTCTCATGGCATCGGACGATAGTGGATCGTTTCACCCAAAATTCTTCAGGTGATTGGACTGTGACACGGAGAAATGAAATTCAGAGAGATTTCTGTGGTTAGATTTCCTGTATATACTCATTTAAAATTTTAGTTTAATTGTCAATATTTAAACTACCTTTTTGTCAACTGCACTTAGTCGAGTTATAATATAAAAATATATATGCAAATAATGTATCAGAAGTAAGGGTATTTTTCGGTTGGATATACGCCTTATAATTTGGTGTCTGACTTGTTTTGCTGCTTCTCCTTAGACTAAGGCGGTAAAAGTATTTTCACCTTTTACGCTGAAATGCATTCAATTAAAAACTCGGCAAGGCACCGCGTTGTCTGTGTCGGTTGTTGTTGTTCGTGTTTGGTGTCTGCCTTTGCCAAGGGGTCTCCTCTCACCGAGTTACCCCAAACACAATCCCAAACTCAAACCGTAAACCAAACCCAAACTCGAACTCGAGCTCGAGCTCGAACTCAAACCTAAACCCATTCTCATTGCCATTAACCAGGCAACTACTTCTCAGCTTGAACTCGTGTTAATTGCGCATGCTTGCACACACACACACACACCACACACACACATTCATCTATGTGTGTGTGTGGCTATCGTTAGGCTCTATCCGTGGGCTGTGGGTCTAGAAGTAACCCGATGTGCAAATAGCCTGCAGCGAGCAACAACTCAAAAAACAAAAAAAAAAATAAAAAATAAAGGAGCAACAAACGCTTCAGGCCAGGATCGATAAGAGTTTTTCCTTTATGTCAGTGTGTGTGTGTGTGTGTGTGTGTGTGTGTATGGGAGTGTGTGTGTGTGTGTGTCATATGATATGCAATTATTTGGCAATTACCTTAAGGGCTGCCCTTGTTGCTGCTCTTTTTCAGAGCTGCCCAATCGATCTGCGATCAATCGATCTTTGCGGTTCCCTCTCTCTCTCTTTCCCCTTCTTTCGCTTTTCGTTGCTTCTCTTTTTTTGCACTATTTGCCAGAGGCGTTGACACCATTCCCGTTTCAGTTCTCAGTTCTAAGTCCCTGCCCATTTGGCATTGTTCCTGTTCCTCGTTGATCTCAAGTGGTTCTGTTTCTGTTTCTGCATTTTCCTGTTGTTGTTGTTGTTCTTGCTGTTGTCGTTGCTGTGAATGTTTTCAAGGGGCGTTTGTTGTGGGCATGTCTTCTGTGTGGCTTTGTTGGGACACCCAGAGAGGCACTCTCTCCTGCCCGTTTTCTGTGTGGTCACTGGGGATGTGTCCCGCTGTCATATGAAGGCGTTGCCATCAATTTAGGCGCCATTGATTCAATGATTTCATAATATTGGTTGATATATAAAGAATGAATAATTTTAGCCATTTAAACATACTTGTGTCTCCATTTAGATATTTCGATTACTTTTAATCAACTTTATATAGTTGCTGATCTCAAACTCGTGCTAATTGACGAACAAGTTTTAAAAAAACTAAAAATTTTATTTTTAATTATTCTGAAGAACTTTAGTAGTGTTTGAAAATCCAAATAGTGAGTCGAGTTTCAAATCAAACTGTAAAGATCGACAAAAAATGAGTCGAGTAAATGTCGAAAAACAATAACGATATATCGAGTTTTCCAAAAAAATTCGACAATTTATGCTTGTAAGGTGTAAGGCCGAAAATGAAACCAACCGAAGCAACTTTGAACTGTCATAACTTTACCAAAACTAAACAGATTTTTTGTGGAATGTAGTTTTAATGATCTAATTTCATTCTTTATTCAAATTGTATTAATTTCGTTAAAATAGTTTTTTCTTCGCCAGAATGCGATGTTTATACAAATCTCATGTTTTAACTTGAAATCGACTTCTTCTGTCAATAATGGTACAAAACAACTCTTTAAACTTGATTCTGAGACGGTTTTTGAATGATACAACTTTAAGAAAAACTTAAAAATTTTTAAAATCCAGATTTTATATTTTTATTAAAAAGTTTTGATTAAAACGAATGGCCTTTAAATGAATATTTTTTACTAAGACTTATCGTAGCAAAAAATACGTGCAGAACATCTTGAATCAAAGTCTTCAATTGAAATCTGTTGATTTTAATTGATTATGAACGTTTTTTTTTTTAATTTAAATTTTATTTTGTGCGAATTCCTTAAGTTTTCCTGTTTGCTACTGTAATTGTAAGCTTCCTTTTCTCTCTCTCCTCTCCGGGGTCTCTTCTTTTAGTTTGGCACTCACACTTTCTCTCGCTGCCCGCCTTATTAACCCTCTGTTGCTGCTCCCCCTTCCCCCTTCCCCCTTCCAATGTCACACAACATGTTTACCTGTTTGTGCACCTGCTGCTCATTTAATGGCATATAGCAGTAATTCTCTGCTTTAGTTTTTCATATTTATTGTTTTGCTTTCTAACTAATTTTTTTGGTTGTTTTCGTTATCGATGTCATTGTTGTTGTTGTTGTTGTTGTCTCCAGTTGTTTGGATGGATCGATTGGAAAGCGGCCACCAAAAAGATATTGCTTATGGATATTTTTTTAGATATCTTCTTCTCGCATTTTTGGCTACTCATCGCAGAGACGAGCGAGCATCCCGGCCATAAACTGCTTATAACTCTTTCTCTCTTTCTCTCATTCTCTCATTCTGTCTCTCTCTGGTGCTCCAACAACAAGTCCAACAAATTGACAACTCAGGAAATGAAGCATGACATTGCACTGTCTCTCTGTCGCTGTTGCTGCAACATCAACATCGGCAACGGCAACGGCAACAGATCGGATGGGATCGGATCGGATCGGATCGTTGCATACATACCATATTTTAAATGATTGACAGGGCAAAATCGCGGAGGCAGGCAACAACGTCGTCATCGTCGTCGTCGTCGTCGTCGGGCAACCAACGGCAGCTAACCAAACTAATTTGTGGCAAGATCATGCCAGAGATATAGTCATACATATCACAGCAAGCGATCTTGGGACCGAAAGGCCGAAAGCAACGTTGGCTACACTTGAATTGGCTGCGTGTGAGTTCAAGCAGAAGCAGTCGGAGACGAAGATCGCGACTGAGACTGAGAAAGAGACAGAGTTGCTGGACTGTCAGTCAGTCAGTCAGTCAGTCAGTCAGTCAGTCAGTCCGTCTCTTATATATAGTATACAGATATTTAAATATATATATATTGTATATATAAATGAGGCATACTTTGTCTAAGCGTTGGTCGCCAGCAGCGCACGCTGAAATAAATCAACTGGCACTGTGGAGGCCGTGGAGGCACATGAAAAAAATTAGTTTCATCAAGGCAGGATTAGTGTCAGAAACGTGTTAAATGGACTGAAGGGTATATGATGAACGGCCGTGCAACAACTCACTGCCCCAAGATGGTGATGGTGATGGTGATGGTGATGTTGTTGTTGATGGTGAGACAGGCAGACGCAGAGACGGGCACAGAGAAACCGACCACAAATCTCAAAGCACTCCAAATGATTCCAAGACTGAGACTCAGACTCAGACTCAGACTGAGACAGTGGCTGTCGATCAAGCGAGAGCAACTCTTGTTGTTGCTGTTGTTATTGTTGTTGGCTGCTTGATCTACAACTTGGCAGGTTTCTTCCTCTTCGATGGCTTTTTACCGCTCGCTTTGCTCTCTGCGTGCGATCGCTGTTGTTGTTGTTGTTGTTGTTATTCTCGTTTGCTGCTCTCTTTTTGAACTGATTTATTTGTTTTTATAATTTAAGTCATTTTTATTAATGAAAATCTCCGCGCCACGTTTTTTTTTTTTTTTGCATTGCACTGGGAAAACGGTGTGGGAAATGATACGAGTACGTCAATGATACTTATTTTTTTTTCGGACTGCAAACTGTGCATGGAAATGAGCTAAGGAAGAAGGAAATGAAACTTGAGATTCTTTTAAATTAATAAATGGAATGAGTAATAAAATGTGTAGCTTAAAAGCGCATACAATTACGGAATGATATGAATATTAGATGGAGTGTGGATAGATGGAGTGTGAAATTTATGCATATATTTATTTATATAATAAAGTAATTAAATTAACACATACTTATTACAATGAAATTTATTCAGTTAATGCTTTGAAATACGTAAATTTAATTGAAATTCAGCAAGGAACTAAAATTGTTTTTATTGAAACTATTTTCACTTTGAGACTTAGAATTCACAACTGGTTCTGGCTTCATAAAAAGTGACATCAAGCTTGAATCGCTGGTCAAGTCAGCAAACGGTTCTGATGATAGGGATTGGTAAATCTTTTGAATACCGAGCCAAGCTCCTTACGTTCTGCAAGTGCTTTGTGTGTTGTTGGTTGTTGGTGTCTTACAGACATTACTAGACCTCAAGTTGACAAAAAAACTTACTTCTAAAACTTTTTTTAATGTTATATACTTGTTTTTTAGTTCAACTTAAATTCTAACATTTTTTTCTCCTTGTAGCAGACTTTAAAAAATTTAACTAATTATTTTAAATTATCTAAATGTGTAAGATATTGTAATATTAAAAATAAATATTAATATTTGAATAAGTATCTAGCAAACTTAACGCATTGTTGGCAGCTATAGGCTTAAATTAACACTACTTTTGACATTCCAGTTATGAATATAATTTTTCCATAATTATTGCTCACCTTTTAATTCCTGGTGAAAATACTTTCCTAATTTAATAATTGTTAAAATAAGTTCTTGAATTATTAAATGAAGTTGATAAATGTAGCAAGATTTCTTAGATTATCTTTATCTCCACCCATTTTTTTCCGCTGCAATGGTACTAATTTATTGTTTAACCAAGCGGTGGAATTACATGAAAATCAACTTATTTCCTTCAATAGTTTTGATATCATACAATCCTGACTACACCGCTCTAAGCCTTTTGATTAATTTCCCATAATCAGTTCAAGTAGTAACCTTGACTTCCAAGTTGGTTTTGGGGGTTATCAGTGCATAGTTGAGGCCAGGCCGATGAATCCTTAAGACCGTCTCATTGAAGTGGTAATCGCTTAAAGTCCGAATGCGAGTACTCGTACAACCACCCAAAAAGCAAACAACGTCTAACTTACAACGCAAATCTCAGGACTTGATTTCCTGTGCTCGAAGTCTCCCCTCTCTCTCTCTCTCTCTCTCTCTCTGTGGTTATATATCTCGGAGTCGTGCTGCCATATGGCAAGTGGATTGACATAACTTAATTGCCAGCCCAGTGTGGAACCGCCCTTAAACTGCGATTCACTCGACAAACAACAAAACTGACACAGTACACAGAGAAAAAAGAATCATTCTTGAATTCAAGTTTATATTTCTTGATTTTAGCATGTATTTTTTCAGTAACTAATTTTTAATGCATTTGTCATTTCACTAGCACTGAAAAAAGTCATGCTAATGAAATTGTTGAATTATAATTGAATATAGAAAGTAGTTAAAAATGTTTAAGGCATTTAAAATTAAATATTGTTAGCAAAATGTTAAATGAGTAAATAAATCTGAAACATATACTATTAAAAAAATGAGTTAAATAAATGGTAATAATGTTGGAAAAGTTAGCAAAATGCTAAAAATTAAAAATTGTTAACAAAATGTTAAAATAAGTGAAAATGTTAATATTTTCTACATTTTTTTTCTACTATGATTTTCTACGTTTTCCCATTATTTAACATTTAATTTTACTGGAAAAATTCTTATTGAGCCCCGATAATCAACATTTTTGCGGAAAAGGAATTTAAGAAATTCTAAGATTACAGAAGTTTTGACACCGTTTGGAATTGATTCTAATCTGCAATCTCGGAATATTTTTTACCGTGTAGGATGTAAAAAAAGTCATGACGAGGAGAAGGAGGAGGAGGAGAATTGTTGCAGGCAAGTGTGTGTGTGGTGTGTGCAAGGGGTAAAAACGCTGGCGAAATCATAAAACGAAATCTCATTATCGAAAACGTGATAATCGCTGATAATCGTCAATGTTGTTGCATGCTGATATCTTGCCCTGCATTTGTATCTGTATCTGTATATGTATGTGTGTCTGTATCTGTGTCTGTGGAACTGGGACTGAGTTTGAAACTGCGACTGCGACTGAGATTGGTCCGCGGTTTCAATTACCAAAAACCCATAAATCCGTGAGCTCAAGTAGCTGCTACGTTTTTGGGGGCAGCTTTATTAAGTCAGCGTGGATTTGGCAAAGGCGTAAAGCCGTCGATGTCGATGCCGACGATATTCTGTTGCTTCTGTTTCCAGTTAAATTTCTGAACAGTCAGGTAACTTCTCTCCTCTCTCCCTCCCTCCCACACACACACACACCTTCCTGATGTCTCTCTCTCTCTCTCTGTCGTTCACTCGAGATCATAAACTCATAATCACCTCGGTCTTCAGGTAATTATTAGGGCTCGCAATTGGAGTCCGAGTGCTTGGACTACTCCTCGTTCTCCTGAGATTAATGCGCTCGCATTTTTATTGTTTCCGCATGCTTTGGCCTGCCCAATGAAACAATGAACGCGATTAAGGCGTTTATCCTGCTAACCGCAGTGTCCTCGACGCTCGACGCTCGAATCTCAACTCTCAACTCTCGGTCAGGTCCAGGTTCAGATTCAGTTCCAACCGCCCGGAATGCGGTTAATCCTTTTGCTATTTTCTATGTCGCGCGCTCTGTCTGTCCGCCTGTCTGTCTGTCGCGTTGTCAGGTAGTTGTCCTGCTGTTGTTGCTGCTTCTGTCTTGGCCCTTTTTTCTTTGGCCTGGCATTACCGAAACTTGTGCAGCTTACGCGACTCTGTCGATTGCTGCTCCGTTCGTCATCTTCATCTTCAGCCTCGACCTGTATCTGTATCTGAATTTCTGAGTATCTGAATCTCAACCTGAACCTCAACCTCAACCTCATCCTTATCCGCCTGCAGTGCGCTGGTCGCGCGCGCCGGCCACTTTGCGGTTTGAGCGCTTAACCGCATCATAAAACCATCACAAAATATAAAAGTAAACCATTATCATCATCAGGAACGCACGACGGTGGTCCAAACCCTGAGCCAGGCTTTTACCTCTGTCCATTGTCCACCCGCTGCGACTGTCTGTCTGTCCGTCCGTCTGTCCGTCTGTCTGACTGACCGCCTTACCGCCTTTACGCCTGCACCAGCTGCATTGATCCTTTGTGGCATTTGTCCTCGCTGCAACCTTTTAATGAACGAACTCGCAAGCCTACGACTAAATTTCCACTTGCCGTTCAACTGGAGACAATTTGTGGTTTTCCACATTGTAGGTCGCATCTTGTAGCCATTCCCATTCACTGCATCCTTCAGATTGCATCACAACATCTTGACGAATAGCTGACAAAGCTCGAAGAAAGCAGTAAAATTTCAGCACTCAATTCTGAGTTGCATAATCACAGTAATAAAAGTCATATAAATTCAAAATATTTCAAAGTTAATATGAGAATAACAATGTTTTCCTCTATTCACAACTAAATCATCACTTTTAATATAAGAAATTATCAAAATCATTGAATTTAACCATTTAACATTATCTTTGAAAATATTTAATTATTTAAATTTTACGCTCTCTGTACTTAAAGCCTCAATTGCGAACTGTGCAATCATATTACATTATTACAAATAGTAATATAATAATAATAATATAAGCATTTTTAAATTGATATGACTACTAAAAATAGTAAATTATAATAAAACGTACATAAAATAATAGTAAACTAAATAAAGTAGCAATTAAAGTACTTGTAGCGTTCAAATGAAAAATTTCCATAAATGATAATAATAATTAAATTAGCATTTTTACATAGATATAACTACTAAAAATAGTAAATTCTATTTAATGTACACACCAAGTTTAAATTGAATTTAACAGTCAACAATCGCCTTCGAGTTGAAAATCACATAAACATAAAATTAATTGACTTATATAGTAGTATGTAGCCTTTCCTTTCCATCATATCCATCGATTGCGGGCAGTTTTTTTAATCAGCCGAGCATCTGTAAAGTCTGTGTTAATAGAAATCGAATATTGCTCATACGCCATGTTTGTCCGACTGTCTGTCTGTCCGTCTGTCCAATTGACGTGCTCTTTTGCGACATTAGCAGCTGTCACACATTTCACACTTTCTGCGGCTGCAACTTAATCATGATATTTATGCCACGCCCCTTTGGAGTCGCCCCTCGGACTTCGCCCCCGCAAACAGACAATAAAAGACAACGGCTCGGGCGCTAATGAAATTTACTGGCCCACGACGCGACTTGCCACTTGGAGTCTGAATCTGGACACGCGCCTACGACAGCGCCTAATGAATGTGCAACAGTTGCATGCAACATGGCTGTGTGTGTGTGTGTGTTGCAGAGTTGGTAATAAAAAATCAGGCAAACGAATTGTCGTTAATCAGCGCTCAGGCGAATGACGAAGTTAAAGTCCAAGTCGAAGTTGACTGCGCCGAGTAAAAGTTGTGAACTGAGTTGCAGTTGTTGTTGTTGCCATTATTGTGCAGTAGCTGCAACACCCACACACACACATACACACACACACACACACACACACACACAGTTGCCTAGTGCAAATCTCCACCTTGCCCATATTCTCTCTCTTAAATTCTTTTTTCGCCTGCAATCTAAACTGTCGCCTATGAAAAATGTGCAGGGCAATGGCGTCGAACCCTGCACATTAGGGTGTCCCTTATTTGGTCAAAGTCAATATTTTTAAACGCATACGGGCTAGTTCTGTTCATTAGGTCCTAAAGCACTCAGAAATAAATTTTCACCTCAATCGGAGTATGATAACCCGTGCCGACTTGGATCGGAAAACTTTAAAATTATATGAGACAAAAAAAAAAAAAATTTTATTTTTTGAATTTTTTTATTTTTTTATTTTGTTCATTAGGTCCTAAAGAACTCAAAACCAAGTTTTCACCTTGATCGGAGTACGATAACCCATTCAAATTTGCTTTGAAACATGAAAAATCATCGAAAAATGTATAATCAGTATTAAAACACTGTTTTTGATGTTTCAATGCAAATTTGAATGGGTTATCGTACTCCGATCAAGGTGAAAACTTGGTTTTGAGTTCTTTAGGACCTAATGAACAAAATAAAAAAATAAAAAAATTCAAAAAATAAAATTTTATTTTTTTTGTCCCATATAATTTTGAAATTTTCCGATCCAAGTCGGCACGGGTTATCATACTCCGATTGAGGTGAAAATTTATTTCTGAGTGCTTTAGGACCTAATGAACAGAACTAGCCCGTATGCGTTTAAAAATATTGACTTTGACCAAATAAGGGACACCCTACTGCACATGCATATGCAACAACAACAACAACAACAACAACAATCACAATAACAACAACAACAACTACACACACACACACATAACACGTAACACATTCGCATGTTGCTTCAAACTATTTCTCTTATTGCTTTTCTCTTTTTCGATTTTTCATCTTTTCATTTTTTATGCGCATATTTTCCATCAGGCGTAAATAAAAAAATGTTGTTATTTGTTTGTTTATTTTATAACCGCAGTTGCCCAAGTGTAGTTAAAATATCGCACACACAAATATATGTATGTTATGTGCATATGTAGATGCAAATATACGAGTGTGCACAGGTTGCTCCCACCAATTTCCCCATCCCCCCTTTTCATCTGTCTATCTGTGAGTTTGTTCAGTTTTCTCTGTCGAGCTGGCAACAAATTTGTTGCAATTATTTTGCTCTCTTTTACAATATAATCTGTGCTGAAATTCAACCATCTTATGAGTCAAATTAACTGATTAAATGAGCTTCGAAAGTCACTTTTTTGTATTGTCTCTTGAATTAAATATCTCTTAACGATCCAACGAGAGTTCGAGAGCTAGAGAGTCTGCTGCAACAGAATTTATTTCGGCTCATGGACATTTTAGGCTAGATTAAAAATTGTAGGATTTTACGAGTACAATTGCATTTAAGATCCTATGCTAGACATTTGCATTGTCAATTATTATATTCAACAACTATTAGCTAAACGTGTCAGTTTCAAATTATTAAAGTTCACTAAACAAATTGCACAAACTGTGTCAAACTTACACTTAACCCTGAGTTGCACAATGAAATAATAAATAAAATAGATAAATAGTTTTATTTTCATTTACAATAATAAACCTTGGACCACATCTTCCACATAAATCCGTCTATGCATATATGTAAATCCCTTGCGAGTTCCCTTAACTCTCTCCCATCTTCTATGTCTCTCTCTCTCTCTGTGCTCCTGTTATTTACTCTCTCTCTCTTTCTTTGATGCACTCTCACTTCAATACTGGGCAAAAAAGTGGACAGAAGAATCCCCCTTTTAAAGTTGCAACCAAAATTAATGTAAACTTTTTCTTCATTCCTTTTTTGTTTCCTTTATAATTTGCTCGACGCCCCAAATTGTATGCTAAGCTGTCGTAACGGTAATTGTGTCTGTATTTGTGCGCATTCCGATTGTGATGGAGTGGGGAGTTGGGAGGTAAATTTGGGAGCATGTTTGATATACATATATATATAAATATATGTACATCAATTAGCCGCAACAATTTAATTTTCAGCCCAGCCAAATCAGAAAATTTACAAGAAAAATCCATAAAAAATGTTTGTGCAACTTTCAGTTGTCTGTGTGTGTGAAAATAGAATAAAAAGCTGTCGTCAGCTATTTCAAATTGTCATAAAAATTTGATAAGGTTTTCTGTACTCGCTTTTTTTCAACTGCGTCAGCTACAGCAACAATAAAATACTGAAAATGAAGCAAAAAATAAAAGAAGCGAAAAAAAATGTAAATAAATAAATAAAAAAAAAGTCAAGTCGACGGAGGGACCATGTCAACCATTTTGTTGTTGCCATCGTTGTTGCTGTTGTTGCTGTGTTGGGTGAGCCAACTATCATGCACAGTGGAGTCGCAACCAAATTTTAACATGCGAATGAGTATTTTAAAATTTATAAGTTCTTAGCTTGAATTAAATAGCATATTTCGTGACAGTTTCCATATGTTTTGAAACAAGACGAGATTTGTAAACTTATTTGAGTGAATTTTTCTTTTATAATGGTATGGTCTGATTCTTTTCTTATACATACAAAATCTAGCTTTGATCTTAGAGAACTAACTGAAAGATATTTTGCCATAAAATGGTGGCAAATTATTGTCAAGTTTCATTCAAATTTTCTGTCTCGTTCATCTCAGAACTAATAATGTAAAAAATTAAAGCAGTAATTGCTAAAATTTGACAATTATATATGTGAATATGGTTTATGAAATTATTTATTAAAATTATGGCTTGCTACTATTTGTTTACGCATAAACTGTAAGCTAGATGTTTTATTGCTCTTTGCATATTTAATCCGAATATAAGTAATTGAAATAACACTACATAAATATACAATCAATAATCTTTATTTGTATATTTGATTAGCCATAAATAACAATTTAATTATGCTTCGTTCTTAGATCAAATGTAATATTCCCTAATTATAACTACAGTGTGGCTTTATGCAAAGGAGTTTCAAATTTTTGTACTAGTCAGAAATGTGAATGATTCTTCAGGGGCGGAGTAGGCGTGTCTTGTGTCGCTGACTCTGTCTCCAACTTCATCTGCCTTTCGTTTTTGTTGTTGCTGTTGTTCCTGTTGCTGTTGTTGTTGCTGCTGGCTGTGCATAACAATTTTCGCACCGACGACAACGTTGGCTGTGTTAGTGTTGTCGTCCTGACCGGCGAGTCCTTTGCCGCATAACCCCGCACAGTCTGCAAGTTGCCATTATTTTTTTCAATTTTCTGCTTGTTATTTATTTTAGTATTTATTTTCTCGTGCTTGCTAACTAACAATTTGTACGTTGCTTTCGTTGAGTTTTGCGTGTGTTTGGACTGCTGTCATTTTCATTAAAATTTCATTGCGCGCGCAAAACAGAACAGCAGCAACAACAACAACAGCAACAACAGCAACAAAAAGGGAATCAAACAATTTGCGCAAAAACAACAAGAGAAATAAGTAAAAAGTGAAAAAAAAGAAAAAAAGCAAAGCTGGCGCTCTGCTTGGTTGTTGAACCGAGTGCGAAGAAGCGACACACAACAGCAGCAACAGCAGCAACAGCAACAGCAGCAACAACAGCTACGTTCAATGTTTTTTGGGGGTGTGGTTCGATAAAGCACACAAACAGCAACAACACATAGGTAAATACAGCTGCCAAGTGCAGCGCACTCGCTCGCACAGTTCCCGTTGTGCTGTGCATGGGAGCGAGACGGAAGCGAAGGCGCTGCAAACGTTTACAAATACACACTGTCAACCAGCCAGACATTCGCTGCTGCGCACCGTACTGCCATCTCGCTCTGTCGCACACTGAGCGCGCCTGACAGTGAGCGTCAGCCATTGCTAAAGCATTGCGCTCTCGCTCTCGATGAGTGTGAGTGTGTGTGTGAGTGTGAGCGTGCGTGTGTGCGTTGAAAAAGGAAGTTGCTTGACTCGTTGCTGTTGCTGTTGCTGCTGCTGCTGACGATACACGATTCACGACATACGAAACGAAACGAAGCGAAGGCTGAGAGGCGAGCAACAACAACAATTCGGACTGGTCGAACGACTTCTGCTGCCGCCGTCGCCGTCGCTGTCGCTGGTGTCGTTGCCGCTGCTGCTGCTCGCATTGAAGGTGTCACGACGAAAATCAGTTCCAAAGTAACATTCGTGCCGCTCGGGTTGTGCGTTCGTCGCTCCGCTCGCTCGCTTTGTTGTTGGTTCACAGCGTTTACCGTTTACCGTACACCGTTATATTTCGCCGCGTTTTGTTGATCGCCGTGTCACATATTCACACACACACACACACATGTACACAAAAATAACAAAATAAAATTGAGAGAAAAAAAAACACAAACAAAAACAAAAACAAATCAAATCAACATATTTGAAATCAAAAGTTATATGCAATATATTGAAAATACATATACACATCAAAAACAAAAACAACAACAACAACAATAAACATTTGTTTACGTGCGTGTGCAACAACCGCAACGCGCTTAACCGCAACAACAAAGTTCTCAAGAGAAACTACGTTCACCACAAAATCGATCGATCGAGAGAGAGAGAGAGAGAGAGAGAGTGCATTGTTTTTTTTGTGTCTTGCCGCAAAGTGTTTAGCATTATCCTTAACCTGGCAATCAACTGAATAACTCAACACAATAACTCAGTATATCCGAATCCATCAGATACACAAGTATCTCTATCTGATATCAGCCAAAGTGAATCACATACATATATCACATGCAGCCGACGCCAACAATTGGATCTATCTTCATCAAATAATACCATCATATATCCAATATCTGTAAACGTTATTTTTTTCTCGTTTGGAATATCTGTACAACGACAACGACAACAACAACAACAAGAACAACGACAACAACATTGACAGTGCCTGCATCGAGAATTGATCAAGTTGTTGTTCGTTCGTCATTGTTTTTTTTTTGCGGTGAGTGTTTTTTTGACCAGATGAGTTTGCAATTGTGCCAAACCATCCATATAAAATACATCTAACTAACATCATATAATATCTGTAAAAGTAACTAGCCCAACTCAGCTGAAGATGCGACAAGCAAGGATTACATTTATCATCTATGTAGATCATCATTTATAGATACGACTGTATTCAGTTTATATTAACTTTGAAATTGTTGATTCAACTGCAAGTAAAAAAAAGATCTGGAAAATATTCAGATTACAGGTTGAGTTTTCTGAAAAAAGTGTGATACTGATTGATATGATTTTATTTAACATATCGTTTCAATTTTCACATTTAGTTATCAAGACACCAAAAAAAAACAGGCCTGAAGGATATTATTTTGAACGTACAGTCTTTAATTTTGCTATAGATAGAGTTTTCGTTGGGAACTCTGAATTTTTACCGCCGGCTTTGAAAACTTTTTCCAAGTAAACTAGCTGTGAGTTGTATTTTGAGAACCTTTACTTCAATACACATATAAATTGTATCTTACAATTAGTATCTATAAATTTTGTGTCAAAATATTTTTTCTATAGTTATCAAACACCTTAGGAACAATTAGATAATTAGTCTTGACTTTAATTCATACTTGACATTAGATCTATAGAAGCGATTACTCTTGAGTTAGAATAACAATGAGTAAACATTTTCAAAATATATGAATATCAAAGCGATCTAGAGATTTTCCAGTAATAAAAAGAGTTGAGCTCTGATTTCTTTGAATATTTTGAAATGCGTTTCCAGTAGTTAATTCATTTGTAGTGCAGTCTGGCATATCAATTAGTTAGTTAGACGGGGTTACGCTGACCACACGAAGAAACCCAGATGCAAGTCAACACACACACACACACAGGAAATTCCAGATGAGTAAGCGTCTAGTATTTGTTGTTGTTGTTGTTGCTATTGTGGGGCTGCACAATGTGAGAAGCGATTGTAAGCAGAAGAAAAAATATATAAAATAAAAACTGAAAACGCAACGAATCAAAAATAGATTTTCATAATTTTAATGGGCATATTAAAGCCGCCCCTTTTGGACTGCTAATTAGGCAAAGGCGAACTATCGATAGGGCAAAACATAAGCAACTTACTAAGCATAAATATCTATCTATCTATCTGTCTGTTTGTCTGACTATCTGACTATCTATAATCATATGTATGGGCTACCTGACCCTAAACTACTGTTCGAATCAAACCAAGTTGAACTGAACTGAAGCGTTGCCCGACGGACTCGTTCAGGTCACATTATTCACACATTTTGATAAGTTTTTTTTTATTGTATATATATTTTTTATTGTTATTGCTATTGGTGTTGTTGTTGTTGTAGCCGCCGCGCTTTATTAGCTAATTTCAAAGCGGCTGGGCTATAAATTAAAACATCGAGCGATCTTTCTGTCTGTCTGTTTCGTTGCCAGTATTTTAATATTTCTGTGCCTCATCTTTCCGTTTTATTTGTATTTTTTTCCTCTCAGTTTTTATTGTTGTTGTCTTTGTGTTATTATTAATTTGCATAGATATGTATATGGATGTTTTTCTATATGTTTTCATGCTCAAATTAATATGCAAGGCAATTTGTTTTGGCCGGCTGGCAACCAACTCCAAACAGACTCCAGATTCTTTCACTCCAAGTCTCTGAGTCGCCAAAGCTAGACTGAACGCCCACGCCAAGAAAAGAAATAAAAAAAAAATAGAAAAAGAGCTGGCAATTTCAATTCAATTTCATTTCAATCTCAATTCATGTTAGCAGAGGTACGAGTTCATTCATATCCACATCCACATCCATATCCATATCCATATCCACATCCGTTACTTGGTCCGTTTCAATTCATGAATTGAATTCAAGTCAAGATCGAGTCGCGACACTCTGATAGCTTATCTGAGAGAGCCAAAACGAGAAAAAGAAAAAAGGCGAGCAACAGTTTCATTGTTTAGCATAGATACATCGACGCACGCCCAATGTGTCTGTGCCTACACATACTATATCACAGCCTAGAGGGGGGAGATCGGGATCGGGATTGGGACTCGTATTCGGATATGAATTGGGATTCAAAAAGTCTTTGTCAATCTATATGACGCCTTGGCGTCGCCTCGCCTTGCCTTAAGTGAGGTTTCATTTCATTTCATTTCGATTGACTTCTTTTTTTTTCTTCTTATTTTCAATTATTTGTATTATTAATTTTTATCTCTCTTCACTCTTTGCTCATTACGCGGCTGTACCCAGCTTTTTAGTTGTTTTTGCTTCTCGAATTTCGTTGACAAAGCCATTTAAATAGAAATCACTCAAAGGCATACGGACAGATAGACAGACAGACAGATAGACAGTACCAACCATACTATTCCGAACCAGCCAAGTTATCAAGATCACATTGACAATGCGTCAAATAATAAGTTGTTGTTATATTTTTATTTTTCTTATTATTATTATTGTGCGCAGAGTCAGGGCTGACTCTTTACTCTATTACCGTGTGTTTGGGTTTGAGTTTTGATTTATTTTTACTATGATGCAATCATTCATTTGTATGAGAGCCAAGTTCGAATATCGAAGGCAACATTCATTCATTCACAATTGTTGAATATAACTATGTCTGTATGTTGTTTATTTTTGTTTTTGTTCGAATATTGTATGGAAGACAATCCTCCTTCTAGACGGATCTTGACAAGAAATCACAACATTTATTTTGTGCACAGTCGCACAGTTTGGCAACTCTGCTCTGGCTCTGACTGATCATTCAAGTAAGTCTATTGAGCATGCCAAATCGTTAATTGGCCATTTGAAACCAGCTCGGCAATTGCTCGGCAATTAAAGCACAAATTGCAATTGTAATTTCCATATCCATATTCATTTTCATTTAACAAACTATCGTTGAGAGTTCGATATGCTAAAAAGATGATGATACAACTTTATCGACTTGAGATTGAGCCACTTGATAATAAGAACGCAACTTGTTTGGCTGCATTTTATTTCGATTTAGATCTTTGACAAGTTTATCTGTGCAACTGGCGGCAACTCTTGGCCAATTGATCATTGGCCAATTACGAGACTAACTGTATTATTAATAACACCGTCTCGGGCTCATGTGTCAATCGAATTAAATGTGTGTTGATTAACAAAATATGATGAAAATATGTATTTACAAAAACTAATTAAAAAGCCAAGTTGTCGCCCATATCAGAGTGTGTTGCTAAGCGGTTTCTAGGCCATATGTGTTGTGTTATGTGGCTACCAACAGATGGCAACAAAAACTCGTACTCGTACTCGTACTCGTATTTAAATGCGTCTTAAACTTGTCAAATCTTCACACTTTTTCAATTATTTGGCACGTTTGTTAATTAAACTTCAGCAACGTCAACGTGTCAGCGTGTCACTCTGAGTGCACTCAGTAGCAGTAGGAATCAACAACTTTATCATCATCATCATCATCATTGTGATGATCATCATCCGCATGCGTTGCAAGGTTGCATTTTCACCAATGCAAAATAAATATAATTTTATGCGAAAATTGCAAATTTAAATGTCAAAATGCATTTGCGTAGAAATGGCGCACGATCACAAACAAAAAAACTGGCTACCAGGTTGCAAGTTGCAAGTGGCAGTGGCAGTTAAAGTTGCACTTGTGTTAGTTGCAGTTGCAGTTGCAGTTACATTAGTTGTTAGTTGTTGCAGTTGCAGTTCCAGTCGGTTGCCGGGAGACATGCCTCGAGTTCTTTGTTGCGTTTATTAAGTTGCATTATTTTCGACAGACAGCTTATTATGCTCGGCCAGCGGCCTCAGTCTGCAGTCTGCAGTCTACAGTCTCCTGTCTACAGTCTCCCGTCTACAGTCTTCAACTTGTCCGGAGTCCGGTCTGTGAGTTGGCAGCAGATTCCAGTAGCTGTTGCTGCTCTATGCGCTATGTAAATGAGCCTGAGAAATGTTTCTTGTGTCTGCTGCCATAACGCGTTATTCACACTTCTACACTGCACAACACAACACCGCACAACACAACATGGTTCAGCATCGCAGGTTTTCTCTGGCACTTGAGCAACATTGCAGGAGAATTCAACAGGGGCTGATTTCTTGGAAAGCTTTCATATTTGGTACTTGGCCTTTGTTGTGCACTGTAAATTCGCCTGGAAATATTAAGTTGTTATAGAGCTTGTTAAGGCAGCTAATAGTTACAACTGCAGCAACTACAACAACTCAAACAACAACAACAACAACAACAGCAACAACAACCATGACAAGTGAGCACTTTTGACAGCTGGTTGCACTCGCTGCATAGTTTGAGTCTAAGTAACTCTGGCAATTTGCCGCTGGCTTTAACCAGTGTTGCACAATGAGCTTTGCTGTCAAGCGTTATACGATACGATATAATGCGATACGATACGATATATACATATAAGTACATACGCGTACACTTAGACAAGTATTGCAAAAATATATCTTTTTTTTTTTTTTTTTTTTAAATTCTCTTTTTTTAATTTGAAAAAAAAAACAAATTAAAAATAGATAAAAAATCATTTGAATTTAACTATTTTTTATAATAAGAAAAGAACACAAATAATTGATTTTTTTATCAAAACATTTAGTTTTCATACAGTCGGTATTAAAAGAACAACTTTAGCTGCTTTTTAAAATAGCAATGCTATGGCAAATCAAAAGAAAAGAAAAAAAAAACAAATTGAAACAAAAACAATCATTTGACCAAATTTGAATGCCAGACGAAGAGACAAAATCATTAATCACACAAACTTTGCTAAAAATCGAAAGAAAAACAAACAAAGAAAACCAATAAACAAATATTCCCATGGCACAAATTAACAGTAGCAACAGAGTCGATGGAAGATGGAAGATGGAATATCGAAGATCACATAATACATGTATATATAATATTTTGGGGTTACACACTTTCCCAGGGTACCGTCAGAAATGAAAACACAGTCGGACTCGAGTATGACGATCTTTTAGGGCTACCGTTTCGGTAGTTGTTCAACGAACTTAAAGTGCGGGCGATGGTCACTCACTTAGTCAGTCAGTCAGTCAGTCAGTCAGTCAGTCCATCTGTCAGTCCGTAAGTCAGTCAGTCCATCTGTCAGTCCGTCAGTCAATCAGTTGTGTGTGGAACGTTCGGTAGCTCGGTTCAGTGCGGTTCAGTGTTTATTTTCCTAAGGCTGTTTACCTTCAGATCGCCGCTGTCTCTCGCACTTATCAGAGTAGTTTGAAAATATTATTTTGACCGTAATTACGGGCAAGAGGCAGGCGGACTCATCACAATATACAGATAGATATACATTACAAGAATCATAAGCTAAACACACGACAACAATCAGCAGCAGCAGCATCAGGATAGATCCAACAATTCGAAAGGTAAACCAAATATCAAAAACTCAAAGAAAATGAAGTGATATGAAGCGAGATGAAGATGAAGAAGATGAAGAGCGACAACCATCACCATTGGCCGGAAACTGAAAGTGAAAATCAGAATGAATGCCGAATGAATTTTTAATGAAAGTGCGTGTACGTGATATATGACGAACCGAAATGATTTCGGGCAAACTCCGACTCCGACTCAGTCCCAGACTCTGTCACAGTCCCAGTTGAAGTCCCCGAGGCATAATCACAATATGACACAAAAACGAAGCCAGCGGGGCCTTTTGGCTCTGTTTCAGCATTTGTGTTTTTATTTTTGCCATGATTTTTCATAATCAACAACGCCAACAAATGACAAGAAAATCACGTAGCCTCTCTCTATGTTGTTATTGTTTTATTATTGTAGTCTTTTTCTGCTTTTGGCAAAAAAAACTATTGAGCTAAAAAATAAAAAAAAAATAGAGACATATAGACATAGTTCCAATATGAAACTCATTAGCATACAACATGTAGAAAGCATATTCTAAAAATGATTCTCAAAAGATTCGCTTTTCATCGGCCAGCATCAATGGAACAACAATTTTCTTTGATATTTATGAGATATTGTTTGGAAATTCGAGAGAAATTTAAAGCGAAGAATATGCCACAAAATGGAAAACTTAAGATATATGTATGTTTAGAAATAGTTGAGTTCTTGGGCTCATATCTGAGACATCTTGGGATTGGAATTGGGATTGGGTTAGCGTTTTGGAATGCAAGATTACCGCAATCGGACGTAATAACGCCTCGGGTTCAGGGACTGGTACCGCCTAGATTTAGTAGCCTCAGTTTTTGGGCTGTCTTGCGGTTTAAAGATCTTTGATCTGTGCTTAGCCGCTGGATTAGCTCAGACACTTACTAAAAGGACGAAATGGGATGTAGGAACACACACACACACACTCACACACGCACACACACATGATGGGACAATGGCTTTGGGCATTAAGATTAGGCCAGACAAGCTCAACCTTAACCTTAACATGAACCTGAACCTGAACCTGAACCTGCCGGATTAAAACTCATATGTCCGTCGTCGAGTTCAAAACTCTTTTGTCTATATGCTTTTTCTTTTCTATTTTCTATTTTCATTTCAATTTTTTTTTTGTTGCTGGTCGTTTCGTGCGAAAAAAATTAGCACTATTTGGCAAAGAGCAGAATTTGTATGATGTATGCATGTATATGTATGTGTGTCAGAATGGGATGGGAATAGGGACGACAGCATGGCGATGACGAAGTGCGAGGCAGAGGCAATTGCGGGATTAGCACGGACACCTCGGCGGGCACTCATTGTTTTGAAATTGGCAAATGCATCCAGCTATTTGTCACATATATTCGCATCCATAAGCATATGCCACAGCCGCAACAGCAACAACATCGGCAACAACAACAACAACGAGATCGGTTGCCTGCAAATTTGTTTTGTTTTGTCATGTCGTTTTCATGGCCCAATGCATCCAAATGCAGCGAGAAACGAGCGAGCGAGCGAGCGAAATGGAAACCGGCAAAGCCAAAAAACCAAAGCCACAAATACATCGTCGGCCAC
This sequence comes from Drosophila recens, assembly GCA_037043495.1. NCBI lineage: Eukaryota > Metazoa > Arthropoda > Insecta > Diptera > Drosophilidae > Drosophila > Drosophila recens. The sequence continues at coordinate 33,594 of JBAMBJ010002755.1, read as the reverse complement.
TCGAGCTCAGAACTCAGCGTCCAAGCGAATGAATCCCTCTCCATGTTTATTGTATGCGTGTACAACAAATATCCCGAAAACAAATATCCCCGTCTCAGTCCCACTCTCAGTCGACGCTGCAGTCGACGCTGCAGTCAGCGTCGCCGTCGCAGTAGCAAATTACATGCTCACGCGCACACGCAAATTAATAACACATCTGGCCCAAATTCGAGCAGCGGCGCATGCCAACGGTCTGGCAACGCTGCGGCTCAATAACAGCTCATCAAATTACAGGCAATGCGAAATGTGTTCACTGATTGATTTCTATCCCGAAACTAAGATCTAAAAGTTGTTAATAATAGAAAAAGTACAACATCTTGTTTGTAGCATCAATTATTTTTCATTTATATTTCAAAGCTGTTTTTAGATAGAATACAATATTAATGACTAATATTCTAGTTCCTATAAAAAGTATTTTTTTAAATTTGATTGTTTCCAATTTAATTATCTTGTTTGTAATATCATTTATTTTTCATTTATATTTCAAAGCTGTTTTTAGATAGAATATAATATTCATGACTAGTTTTTATAAAAAGTCATTTTTTAGATTTAATTGTGTCTAATTTAATTAAATTATAAAATATAGATTTAAACAAAATATGCATAAACAAAATGCTTTTTAATAGGATAAAAACCCATTTAATGAGTATAATATTTCGACTAAATGCTTATTTAATAACTAATAAATATTTTTAATGAATTATGTTTCGCAATACTTATTGATATTTTATGATTTTTATATGATTACAGTAAAAACGTGCAATTGCCCGTGGCAATAAACACGGCGTCGAGGTGACTGCCACGCCCACAGGCAGCAGGAGCAGCGAAGAGATCGAGAGAGAGAGAGAGAGAGTGAGTGAGTGATAAGCTGTGCATCAGTAAGTCAGTCAAGTCAGAGAATTGAAGAATCCACCGAAGACGACATCATAAACAGCCTCAACGTGGCGCTGCACTCAACGGAAGCCTTGATGGCGGCGGGCTTTCTCAAATCCGGCGATTTGGGCCCGCATCCGCACAGCTACGGCGGCCCGCATCCGCACCACTCGGTGCCCCATGGGCCGCTGCCGCCGGGCATGCCGATGCCGTCGTTGGGTCCCTTCGGCCTGCCACACGGACTGGAGGCCGTTGGGTTCTCCCAAGGTATGTGGGGTAAATATCGCAATAACAATTTTGGTAACAACACACGTAAGAACTAATCGAGAGACAAAAGTCTCCAGAAAACAATGTGCTGAAAGTTTAAGTCGAAAATGTTCGCGTTTTTTGTGTTTGATAAATGATTTATGGCTGATAACTCAATTTGCATGCACAGAATGACGTTGTGAGGGCATGGCAAAGAACAGAGTTGGAATTGGGCATGGATATGGATATGGATATGGGTTAGGTAATGGTTAATGGGTTCAGGTTCGAGCTGTGGATGTGCAGAGCTCAGTTGTCGCACAAAATGCTTTTCAATGCCGTTTCGCATCGATTGCATCATTATCAGTTAAATTGTCAAAATGAATAATGAGTTAAAGCTGAAGCTGAAGCTGTTTCTGTAGCTGTAGCTGAGAAACTGTAGCTCAGCTCGGGGATCGCATGAGTCGAGTTTTGGGTTCCAGTTTTGTCTCATTTCGGTGACGCTGCAAATGACAAAAACCTGACAAAAATGCTACAAAATGCCAAAAGCAACCAAACAAAACCAAAAAAAGAAAAACACAATATATACGTATGTATACGTCTATATAAACTTGTGAGCCAACAAAAGACTTACGAGCCAAAAAAAAAAAAAAGAAAAAATAAATAAGTAAATAAAGAAAAATATATTAAACAAGCAGAAAGCTAAAAAAAAAGACAGACAGACAGACAGACGAGACATAAGACATAACATAATACGAGCAATCGCAAGTAATCAATTTATTTTTGGGCTTGTAATAAGCCCAAGTTATAGCAGAATATTGCGATTGATGATATTGTCATATTATATCATTATGTAAGGCAATTGCGAGTTGTCGAATTGTCGCATTGCCTGCCAAACACATAATTACATAACACAAAACACGCTGCAAAGAATTGTTAATAATATCTCAAATTATTTTTAATTGAGTTGAAGAAATTCGATTGATGCATTTTCGTTGAGTTTATTTTGATTCCGTTCATACATTTTAATTGAGTTTCAACTGATAAAAACCCGAAAATCCTTGGCCTTAAATGTTTTCATTTTTAATTTTCTCAAGACTTTTAGTTGCATATAACTATATTCATATTGTCAAACAGATCATAGTTGAGTTTAAAAACTTTTTAATGAATCGGAATCTGAGTTTAAAAATGACGAAACTATATTCTGTAAAATATTTAGAATATAATTCTCAAATATCTCTCAAAAATCTCTAATGAACAAATAAAAAAGAGAATTCAGAAAATTTTTCCAAAAAACTAGATTTAAATAGCTTTGACTCAAGACTTGTTTTATATTTCACAAGTGTTTGGAATCTATTACAAATAGTGTACCTATACTTCACCGATCTCATCTAAGACCAACCTTGGTCTAGTTGGTTGATCAAAAAAGACATTCCGAGTTTGATGACAGCTCAGAAGGCACTTCCAGGAAAGCGCGAAACTTTTTATGATAGAAATAGCTATAAAAATAATAATATAAACATGAAAATAAAATCGTCGAATAGAGGTGCAGTTAATTAAACAGCCCTCATATCATTTGACTCCAAGGCTTTGGGCACTAAAAATATTTTTATATAAATCCAAAAACTGTTTTTGGTTTTGGTTTTGGTTGTTATTTTTATTTATTTTTTTTTTTTTTTATTTGTGCGGGCAAAAAGGAAAACGAAACGTAGCAAACTACAAATTGCAATTAATTTTGTTTAAAAGCAACAACGACAACAACAACTATGCCACAACATGGCGACCATTTTGAAAGCAAAAAAAATTAAACCAAAAAAAAATGAGAAAAAAATGAAACGAAAAGCGGCAGCTGCAAAGGCAAAACGGCAACGGGCCAAGTGAAGTGAAGTTTTTATTCAATTTATAAATTCATGACCAAAATGACTAACTCATTAATTTTTGATAGAGCCAACTCAGTTGATCTGTGCGTTAGACAGAGCGAGACGGGTATAGCAATAGCTAGCGCAACTTATGGATGGTTGGTTGGGTGGAGGAACAGAGACGGGGCAGGGGGAGACAGGAGACAGAAGACAGGAGACGGGCAAAAGCAGGAGGCACGAATTGAATTGAAAAGGCATTCAAAAAGGGGTGCTCTCTCTGAATATTTGGGACACGGACACGGAGACACGCACCGACAATCGACAAGCGACAGCGGCTGCCCCGGCAAAAGCAAACAATGCTGCGGCTTAGCACACACACACACACACACACACACACACAGACACATATGACATTATATACGTAGTATATATGTGTGTGCGTTGAAATGTATGTTATATACACACAGAAGTTTGGGTTTCTGTGCTGCGGGGTTGGTTCAACGCTTTTAGGGGTGGCATTTTGAACGGGGGTTGCTTACGGTTTGCCAGCCACACGAGCAGCAGCATAATACTGGGAAAAAACACTGGGAAAAGTTGTAGCTGCTGTGTGTCTGATGCGCATGTTAATTAAAGCGATGCTGGCCCACGCGGCGTATGCGCAATATCTGCAATACACTTCAAAATATGCGACAACTTTCAGCACATTTCGTTTAGGCAATGAATACCGTTAAAATGGAATTAAACTAATTGACTTTTTGTTTTATTCTTCTGTGATTTCATTGCACAATTCGCAGGCGTCAACACGAGAAAACAACGACGGGAGAGAACAACATTCACACGCGCTCAGCTCGATGTTCTGGAGGCGCTTTTCGGCAAGACGCGTTACCCGGACATCTTCATGCGGGAGGAGGTCGCCCTCAAGATCAATCTGCCCGAGTCCAGAGTACAGGTAAACATTTCAGTTAATCAAATAATTTAGTTTTACTTTAAATTCCATTTTGAAAAAGTCACAGTTATCTCGGAAATCAATATTCTAATCCATTTTCTAATCAAACCCATTTTCTAATTGATATTTCTGGCTTTAAATTGTTTGAAATTCACACACAAAAATTCCCAGAACAAACCGAAAGTTAATTTGTTGACAGTTGCCTTAGATAGTTGGCTTACATATTTAATTCGTTTGACTAAATCAATCAACTTTCCAGTTGAAAGTCCGCATTGAATTTGATCTTAATTTAAATTTGAAAAATTTCTCAGAGTTAAATATTCTATTGTTTAGTCTGAAAGCAATAAACTTTGCATATTTTTGCAATGTATTAGCTGATTTCATAAATATTTATTAATAAAATTACATGCTCACTATTTATGAAAGGCTTTATCTGTATCTTTTACTTAGTATATCGTTAACTAGCATTAGATAAATGCTCGTAATTTGATGTCTCTATCTAAAGTTGACACATTCGAGTAATTTATAAAAGCAGCAAGTGGACGGCATTCGACACATTCATTGAGTATGACAAATGGCATTCAAATCATTTAAAATGTACTCACTCACAATAAATTTGCGAATACAAATTAATTCCAATGTATGCTGTTCAACAATGAAGAACTTAAATCATAACTAGAACACATATAGTAATTGTGTATTTCTACTAATAGATAATTTATTTTTCCAAAGAAAAATTTACTTAATGGTAAACGAAATTCAAATGATTTTGTTTTTAATTTTATATCCACAAAATATTCCACTTGCAAATGACCAAAGTTATTTTAGCTGCTCTCCACATATTAACTAATTTTACAAATCTTACGGCAATTTCCCATACTCTTCAATTTAATTAAATACTTAAACAAATTTAATGTTGAACAAATCAAGTTTTTCAAGTTTCATAGTTAGATAAAGTTAACACTTTTTGACTTTTGGTGTCATTCAGTCAATATGGAAATCGCACTTGGAGGAATTCTTTAGCTAAGATTAAGATTCAAAAGTTGTTATTTTTGAACACGCTTAAAAGTGTCATTAAGAATATGCAATTAAGCAAAGTGAAGTTTCGGCTGGAAATGCAATAAAATAAAGTCAATTACTTGACATTTGACACCTGCTTGACTTCGATTAGGAATGACACCCACATATGTGTGTGTGTGTGTGTGTGTTTATCTATTTAAGTCGTGTTTGCACTGCGAGATTCAGTGGCAATTGTTTAATTAAGCATATGTCGAGTTGAGTCGAAAGACGCCCTCGGAAATCAAACTTGGCAAATCCATAAAACAAACAAATTACAAACAGCCAACAGATTGTCTCTATCTATCTATCTGTGTGTGTGTGTGTGTTGCTGGTGTGGGCGTGGCATATGTGGAAGCAAGGATGAATCCATGACTTTTCCTAAAGAAAATCGCTATGCAAATAGAAAGTGCAGGGGCATTAAATGGAACAGACCTCAAATGAGGCCCAAAACGGGGCGGGCAGTTGGGAAAATTGTTGAGCATCATTTTAATGGTAAATGCGTCCTAAAAACAAAAAAAAACAAAAAAAGGAAGAAGAAAACCAGGAGCATAAAATAAGAACGATGAGTGTCGACTTTTTTATATTTGCACAAGGCATTTGCTGTGAATCACTGTGAATCATTCACGAGGAGGGTTGAACCAAATGGGACAGGACGAGGACGAGGATGAGGACGAGGATGAGGACAGGGGCAAGGACACGTTAACTGTTATTTGAGTTTACTTTTCGCATTAGCCGCGCATAATTTGCGCTAATTTTTCGGGGCACAACTGCGGCCAGAAACAGCAACGACAACAACAACGACAACGACAACAACAACGACAACTCAATTTGTGCTCGACTGCGAGGTGCAAGGATGCAGAAATCGCGTTGTTTGCTTAGGTGCCAGCAGAGTATCCTGTGTGTGTGTGTGTGTTGTGTGTGTTGACAGCCGAATGTTGCCTAAGCAAACAAGTTGCTAGCGCCGTCGGCCAACTGCCAAATGGCCAAGAAACAAACCCCAATGACAATGATCCGAAAGTGAAAACGTTTTTCTCTTTTTTTGGGAATGCGAAATTGAGAATTCCCCGAGGATCATTTAGTGCCGATTGTCACCTAATGTCTAGAGCAAATACAGCCGGATCTATATATACTTATAGATATATCGATCAATTGTGATTTGTGTTTGCTTTGCTTGTAATTTAAGGACGTGACATGACATTACAACTGTCCCATTTCCCTCTCAACTGCTCCGGTCGTTGGCCCAAGTCGAAGCCCCTGCAGTGGTCGGGCCAAGTGAAAAACGACACGTAACGCAGCACAGTCAGGACTGACTGCAAAGGACAGCTTGCATATGCCAAATGGGAATGGGAAAAACTGCATTTCGTATTTCGTATTTTGTATTCTCGCTTTTCACTTTACTTGTGTCTTGTGTCTTTCGTTTTGTGTCCCTGGTCAAGTTGCTCGTTACGTTTTTTAGACAATTGATTTTCGTAATGCACACGCTGCGTGTATGAGAGAGAGAGAGAGGGGAAGAGTGCGTGGGGGGAAAAAGAGCATTGACAATTGTATAGATTTTCCACACACAAACACACACACATACATGCACGCGTGTCTCGTCGTTGTTTCTTGTTCTTCTCCACCTCTTGTGCTTTGCTTTTTATAAGTCATCCTGTTACTGCTGCGGCTAGTTTTAGTTCCTATCATAGCTCGCACTGTGGTCCACACATGTCTATATAATTCAAAAAATATACAATTAAAATTCGCTGTTTTTCAGCAACAAATTAAATCAAAAGTTAGATTTATTTACTTTCAATTTTACGTGGGAAACCACAAATGGAATCAAAATAAGTAAATAAACTAATCAATAGATTGAGATTAATAATTCAAATTATTTATTTTTCAATTTCAAGAACAAAATAATTAACTGTAATAATGTGAATTTTTAAAATGAATTTTTTTTCATATTTTTTGGAGTACATTTTATAGAACATTTGTGCATAAATTTCAAAAAAAGTGAGTTTTTGATAATTCAAATTATTTATTTTTCAATTTCAAGAACAAAGTAATTAAGTGTAATAATGTGAATTTTTAAAATGTATAATTTTTAATATTTTTCGGATATTTTTAATATAAATTTCATAAAATGTGATATTTTGAATTAAAAATATTTAAATAAGTTGAGTTGTAATTGGACAATTAGGCAAAACAGTTGTTAATGCTTAGCTTTTTGCCATGCTTGCCCCACTGTGCTGTGCTGTGAGGCGGTGAGGCAAGGCAATACCTACATACTTATGTATATGTACATATGTATATGCAACGTATACGTGGCGCATATTGAATTACAGTGGCAGCTAGAAAAGTGCCGTAAGAGCCCCCGAAACAGCGAATAGAAAAGGCAAAAAAAAAAATACGAAATACAAAAAATAAAAGTGGCAACAAGGCGACAAGAAAATCGAGTGTTGCATGCAACTAACTGTCTGGAAGCCAAGCCGAGGAAGCCAAGCAACTCAATTAGCAGTCAGCAGTCCGAGCGGACGGACGGACAACTGGCGGGGGTCGATATGGGGGCCGAAACTAGTTGGCCCCAAGGCTCCACCTACCACACGAGTCAGACTCAGACTCAGAGTCAGAGTCAGTGGCACAAACACAGGCACAGGCACAAACAGAAGCGCCCACATTGCGTACTCGTAAATAATAATTTTTCACAAATGGCAAAAATTAACGACGGCAAGTTTTGGCTGCGGGGCCTGGCAAATATTAATTGAATGATAGGCATCTTTATGGCAGGCAGCGCACAGTGGTGCCAAACTCATGGTGTGGTGGTTGAACCAAACTCAAACTCAAACTGAACTCAACTGTAGGGTGGGCGTTGATTGCAACCAATACAAATAACGTAATAATTTAACGCAGCTTATCTGCACCAGAACAGAGCAAACATTTACGCCCTAATGTTTTCATTCGCTCAGGCGTCGTCGTTCCCTTGTGCGCACCAAGCAGACGGAGCAAGGGGCAAAGGGAACAGGCGTACAGGCGAACAGGGGAGCGGGGCAACGGAAAGAAGGGCACGTAGTAGCTCTGAGGGCTGCCATCGCAGTCATAAATCACAGGAAGAAGCAGGAGCAGGAGCTGAAACTGGAACTCGGGACTGGGACTCCCCTATACAACACCCCTGCCAGTGCCACTGCCCCTACCCCTATCCAATCCCACCGCCTTAACCATTGTCACCTCCAATTCAGCTGTTCGAATTTTGTTGCCGTCGGGGAGGGTTGAAACAGGAGCAGCAGCAGGAGCTGGTGAAGAACAAGCAGCAGCCGCCGCCGAGTTTCGCGGTTGCAACAACAACAACAACAACAAATACAAAAGGCAGCCATTTTTAGTTTATCCAGGCACCTAGTCCATAGACAGAGATAGAGATAAAGAGAGAGGGAGAGACACAACTCTTTGCCAGGCATTTTCCTATATATATTACTACTAACCCTACCCCAACCCCTACCCGCTGCCACCTCCACCCCTTCAGCGTTCCCCTTGCTCACAGCGACTGCGACTGTTGTTGTTGTTGTAAAAAGGATTTGTCTCGTTGTCACACAGGATGTGGCACAGGATTCGACTGAAAAGTTTGTTGCCACTTTTCGCTCTCATACAACATCTATGTATGTAACTATATATATATGTGTGTGTGTGTATGTGTATGTGTTTGTGTGTATGTAACACGCACAGCTGTTTTATAAAATTAATTTTCCCATTGCGGATTAACATTCGCTTTTCAGTCGCTTTTTTCTCTCTCTCTCTCTCTCCCTCTCTCAGATTGAAGCAGAGTTCACTATCTCTTTTACATTTACTCTCTCTTCCCCTCCCTCCACTCATATTCCTTTTAGATATGCATCTAAAAGGCACAAGAAAAAACTTCAATGCGCATTGATTTATTATTTATTATGCAAAGTCGCGCATTATTTTTTCAATTGGCTAATGTAATTTTAACAACATTTTTGGCACATACATTTTGGGATCAAGTTAAGGCCAAGTGCGAATTGAGTTAAGAGCTTACAAACTATACATTTCATTTTTGAATAATTCGAATTTAGTTTAGATCAAATCAATTTTTTAGATACAAATAGTTTAAAGATTGATTTAGTCAAGTGAAAGATATTTTTCATCTCATAACTGCAAATATCCTAAGGCAGAATTATTTTTGAAATAGATAATGAAATAAAAATAATAATCAATAATATTTTTAATTTACCAAATACTTACGAAGAGTAAATATGAATGTTATAATAGAGATCATATTAAGACACTTCAATCTTCTTTAAACTTATTTATATATATTGGGTGCCACAGAAATCTCTTTCACTTGAATTTGACGTACATTTGTATGAAATTTACGTAATTTTTCAGGTGAAAGAGATTTCTGTGGCACCCCAGATAGTCTTTTTAATGTACATTATAAAATTACTACAAATGCAAGTTTATAAATACCATTCTGCAATACATATATCTCAAAAGCAGTTCGCTTTTAAAAAACTGCTTCATTTACGACTGTAAGACAAAATCCTTGATAAAGTCCCGGATTATCCAGTCGAACAAACCGCAATTGCGGCTATCCGTGAAACGCAAATTGTCATTAGATTTGTGGAAATCGACATCGACATCAATGGAAATCAAGCTATTGAAACGCTCTTCATTAACATTATAATTATGGGTATTCCGACGCGACGGAGGGAATCACTTTGATGTCTGACAAAGTTCATTAGGGCTGCAATCGAATCTCGTTTCGTAGCTTTATCTTTTTTTTTTATTTTTCCAGATGATTCTTTTTTTTTTTGTTTTGATTTTCTGCTAAAACTTGCAAAATTTCCCAGGCTAAATGCATATTATGAAATTTGTGCAGCTCATTAAACGATTTCAAAAGTAAAAAGCAAAGAATAAAAAATAAAAGACAAAGTATGAGAAAGGAGAAGTTGAAGAAAGAGAACAGGATTCCATTCTGTGTATTCGTCAAAGTCAAATCACAAAGCAGATTTTCCAAAATGCAAAATTGAATTGGAAATTGAAATTGAATTTAAAAGAGGACCAGGGGCGGGGGTTGTCAGAGGGTAAAGAAGGGTGTGGCAGGGGGAACGTGCTGACAAATAATGAAATTTGATACGCCTTGTTTAATGCTCTTTTTTCGTCAAGTGCACGCCCCTTCTACCCTGCCCCGGCCTTCAAGCGAAATCAGCGTTATCCGAGCTGTATCCCCCTCCCCCTTGTTCTCTACGACCATGGCCTGAAGATTGTTACGTTACGACTGCAATGAAATGCTCGAGTGGCCACAGCCGCCGCGTGGCAAGTGTTAACTTTGGGAAATATGCCATCGAGTTCTTTATCGAGAGAAGGTTGCTGTGAGGAAGATGGGGGACGAGGAGAGGGAGAGGGAGAAGGGGAGTTGGTGGCACGGTAATAAATTCTGCTGTTTACCAAAGCACAAGCCATTAGCAAGCAACACCAACCCCAAATAACAAATCACTGAAACAACATTTCGCTTGCTTTGGATGTGGATGATGATGTGGGTGAATTTCAGGGTTGAATATATATGGGAATATAGAATACGAATACGAATTGAAGTTGGAAGTTGGAATTGGAATTGAGATTGTGAGATGTGGGGAGAGAGAGAGAGAGAGGAGGGGAACTTCAAGTTGGGTACTTGGTTGCCTGCACTTAGCGGATTGTTTGCAGCCCCTTAAGCATAACAAACAAGGCTAAGTGAATTCCTTGCGCTCGAATGTGCCGCTTTATGGCCTGTTTATTGTTGTCTTCTCCTCTGCTCCTTCAGTCAGCGGGATGTGGTCGCTTCCGACACTGACTGAGAGGGGAGACCCAGGGGCGGGACACACACAAACACATAATCGAGTCAATTTTCGGACTCTCCATTTCCATCGTCCGTCCGTCGCCGTCGGCTGTTGATGTAACTTTATTTTGGGCCGCCGGCGAAGCGCGTGACTTTTTGCACTTGTTGTGTTGAGTTCTGAATTCTGAATTCTGTATTCTGTATTGTGAGCTCAGCCCCGCCCACCAGCCACTCAGGCCGCAACGCCCCCTTTGGCAAACAGTTGATATAATTTATTCATTGCCAGGCCAGAAAACTAATTGATGTGGGAAAATTTGGCAGCCGTTGGTCACACTCACACACACACACACTTTCACACACCAACACACACACTTGACTAAGCAAATAATTGCCGCTTACACGTGACAATTTGATATTTGATACTTGAACTATCGATTTTTAGCATAAACACCATTTAAAAACATAGCTTTAAATTGTGCAAAATTCGATTGTCAAATATTTATGACATTTTTTATGAGATTATTTAATGAGAAAGCAGCAAAAGCATTTGAATCAAAATAGTTAAAGAGCAATTAGTAAATGATTAAATTGCAGTTTAATTAAAATTTACAATAATGCACAAATATTTAAAAAGAAATATGTATTTAGAATAAGTTATAAAGTTTTTATATTTTTATAGTAGCATTTATTTTTAATGGACATATTTGACAAATAAATTAAGTAATTTAAATAGTTTTCGAGTTAAGTTTAATTTGGATAAATAGATAGATAGATAGATAGATAGATAGATAGATAGATAGATAGATAGATAGATAGATAGATAGATAGACAGATAGATAGATAGATAGATAGATGATAGTTAGATAGATACATACTAGATCGTTCAAAAAGTCCCCGGACTGACAGTGAAAAAGACTTTTTTTTTTTTTTAATCAATATATTTATTCAATATAGTCTCCGTCTAGCTTAATGCACCTTGTCCAACGGTCTTTCAACATTTCGATGCCTTTTTTGTAGTGGTCTGAAGAAAGTCCCTCAAAATAGGCTTCAGTTTCCCATTCAACTTCTTCATTGGAGTAAAATTTTTTTCCCTTGAGCCATATTTTCAAGTTTGAAAACAGATAGTAGTCACTGGGGGCCAGATCTGGGGAATATGGAGGATGAGGAAGCAATTCCCAACTTAACTCTTTGATTTTTTCCATCGTTAAAGCGGCTTTGTGAGATGGTGCATTGTCTTGATGAAAAAGGATTTTTTTCTTTGCCAAATGCGGGCGTTTCTTCTTAATTTCGTCATTCACACGATCAAGCAATGCTGTATAATATTCTTTGTTGCATTTTTCACCCTTTTTAAGATAGTCGATGTGTATTATACCATGTCCATCCCAAAATACACTGGCAAAAACCTTACCAGCCCATCGACTTGCCTTCACACGCTTCGAACGGCTTTCACCGGCCTCCCGCCACTCAGCTGATGACCGATTGGACTCCGGAATGTAGTGATGGATCCAAGTCTCATCCATGGTGATATATCGACGCAAAAATTCGCTTGGATTTCGGTTAAACATGTCCAAACAGGACTTGGAATCGGCCACTCGTTTTTCCCTTTGTTCAATATCTAGGAAATGCGGCACCCATTTTACATTGAGCTTTTTCATATGCAAATGGTCATGCAAAATCGAAACCGCTGACCCAGTCGATATGCCCACAGTCTCAGCAATCTCACGCACTTTGACTCTTCGATCAGTCAATACGATTTGACGGACTTGTCTGATGATCTCTGGGATAATCACCTCTTTTGGTCTTCCCGAACGCTTCGAGTCTTCGGTGCTTGTACGACCGCGTTTAAAGTTGGAATACCAATCGCAAATGGTTGATTTACCTGGAGCAGAGACCCCGTAATGCTTATCAAGCCAAGTCTTTGCTTCTACGGTATTTTTTCCCATCAAAAAACAGTGTTTAATCAAAACACGAAATTCAGCTTTTTCCATTTTTCAAAAAACTCAAAAAGTTGCACAACAATAATATTTCTAGCTCGATAGCGAAGCTTACGATTGCGCTCAAATTTTCACTGGAGCCTAGAAATGAACTAGTCAGTAAAAAAAAATATATTTCAAAATTTTAGTGGAGTGGCCTATGTGTCAGTCCGGGGACTTTTTGAACGATCTAGTATATAGATAGGTAGATGATAGTTAGATAGATAGATAAACTACATATATGTACGATACAAATTAGTGCATTTAAATATAAAGGAAGCGCATTATTAATTTGTTTACATATAAAACGTAAAAAAATAATCTTTTTCTCATACTCATATTCGGAGAAATAAAACTAAAATTGAATTTATTTTGATTTCATTTAAAAGAAATATATGTATATTTGCACTTTGAAATGTATTTATTTCAGCTTAAAATATCTAATGAATTATTTTCGTTAATATTTATGCGAGTTATTCAATTGAAACTAATTGTGTGGTTCTTCTTCTTCGTGTGTTGCAGGTGTGGTTCAAGAATCGTCGGGCCAAGTGCCGCCAACAGTTGCAGCAGCAGCAGCAGTCGAACAGTTTGAGCAGCTCGAAGAACGCCAGCGGCGGCAGCAACAGTTGCAGCAGCTCGGCAAATGCTGGGCGCAACAACAACAGCAGCAGCAACAGCGGCAACAACAACAACGGCAACGGCAACAGCAGCGGCAACAGCAGCAACAACAACAGCAACAACAACAACAACAGCGCCAACAAATCAAGCCAGAAACAAAGCAGCGGCAGCAACGGCAGCGGCGCCGGAAGCAGCTCTGCTGCCGCCGCTGCCAGCGCAGCGGCCGTCGCGGCGGCGCAGTCGATAAAGTCACATCACAGTTCCTTCCTCAATGCCGGCGCCAATGGCGGTGCCAACAACAACAACAATAACAATGGCGCTGGCGGCTCCACGCCCAGCAGCAGCAGCGGCAGCCACGGCGGCGGCGGCGGGGGCGGCGGAGGCGGTCCACACGCCCACATCTCAGCCGCCGCAGCGGCGGCCGCACTGAACGTAACCGCAGCGCACCAGAACTCGTCGCCGCTGCTGCCGACGCCGGCGACGTCGGTGAGTCCGGTGAGCATTGTCTGCAAGAAGGAGCATCTGACCGGCGGCTACGGAGGCGGCGGCGGTGGCGTTGGCGGCGGTGTTGGCGTTGGCGGCGGCAATGGCGCCGGCCTGGGCGTCGGCGTCGGCATCTCTGGCGACGCGCTGCGCTCGCCCTACGACACGCTGAAGGACGCGGGCGGCGATATTGGCGCCGGGGCGCACCATCATCACAGCATCTATGGCACGGCCGCTGGCAGCAATCCGCGCCTGCTGCAGCCGGGCGGCAACATCACGCCGATGGACAGCAGCAGCAGCATCACCACACCCTCTCCGCCCATCACGCCCATGTCGCCGCAGTCGGCGGCGGCCGCCGCGCACGCCGCGCAGTCGGCGCAGTCGGCGTCCGCCCACCACTCGGCCCACTCGGCGTACATGTCCAACCACGACTCGTACAACTTCTGGCACAACCAGTACCAGCAGTACCCCAACAACTACGCCCAGGCGCCCAGCTACTACTCCCAGATGGAGTACTTCAGCAACCAGAACCAGGTCAACTACAACATGGGCCACTCCGGCTACACGGCCTCCAACTTCGGCCTGTCGCCGTCGCCGTCGTTCACGGGCACCGTGTCGGCGCAGGCGTTCTCCCAGAACAGCCTGGACTACATGTCGCCGCAGGATAAGTATGCGAATATGGTGTAGAATCTGCTGTTCCAGTACTGCAGCAGCTCCGGCGGCAGCGGCGGCAGCAGCGCCAGCAGCGGACGCTCGCCACAGCCACAGTCGCAGTTGCAGTTGCAGCAGCAGCAGCAACATCCACAGCAGCAACAGCCACAGCAGCAGCAACATCCACAGCAGCAGCAACAGCCGCAGGATCTGGCACAGGATCACGATCACGATCACGATCACGATCATGGCCATGTCAGCTACGGCTAGTTGATTCTACACGCATATACATATCTCTTCCTCCTCCCACTCCTACTCCCCCTCCCCCTCCTCCTTACCCAATCCCTATCTTTTTCATACTCCCTCGGGCGCTGCATTCTCTCATAATTAACAAACAAAAAAAACAAATTTAAAGGAATTTATATATATAAATATATATATTATAATATATTATATTATATTATTTTTTTCTTTTTTTTTGCGCTAGTTAATAACTTTTTTTTTTTTACATTTATGCATAAATATATTAACTATACATATATGCTATACAGATATATATGTATATATGTATGTATATGTCAGGATCAACGAAGAAAATGAGTGATAAAACAACAACAAACAAACAAAATTAATAAGAAATCAAGAAAATTTGTTAAAACTCGTAAACGATAAATTTTAAGTCAGAAAATTAAATTTAAACAACATGAGAAAGGTAAAAAAAGGATAAATGAATAAAGAAATTTGCAATATGTAGACCATTTTATGGCAGGGCGGGGGGAATGGTTCCGAATATATAATATTATATATATATATATATATTTAGCTGATTAGCGCTGTGGGGACACAATTTTCATGACTTTATGTTAGTGTTGTAAAATAGTTCGATTACCTTTTATCCTTCCAACGAAACTTGCCGAATGCCCCACAAAAGCCAGCGCGTCATATCATAAATAATAATATTGAAAAGAACAACATTTTTAATAAATAGAGCATTAAAAATTAATAAAAACTAATTCACAGTTCTAAAACAAATATAAAACAAAACAAAAAAAAACAACAACATTTCATAGCTTACAACAAGAATTAAATAAAAATGAAAAAAATAAAAAGAAAACATAAATTGAGATCCATTTCATTGTGACATCAAGTTAAAAAGTTCAAAGCATCATTTTGTCGTCTTTATATAACAAATATTTATATATATACACATATATAGTAAATATTAATATTAAACTAAACTCAAACAAAGCAAAACAAAATAAATGAATTAACATTTCAGACTTTCAAAGCAAAGCAACAATTGCAACTTCGAAGCAAAAGTATTAGCACTTAAGCATCTAAAAATCTGAGTAAAGCATCGGTAACTATATAAAAATATACTTATATAGTGAATTTTATTGCAAATATATATATATATATATATACATATAGATATTTATATACATATATATAATATGTATGTATGTATATGCCACATGCCACAATCCAAAACAAAAACAATATTTATAAAAAAAAAATAATTTTAAACTTGTACAAAAAACTAAAAGCAAATAACAAAAAAATCTTTTGAAATTATATAAAAAAAAAACAAAAAACAAAAGCAAAAACAAAAAAAACGAAATATTAATTTTAAGACGTTTACATATTTATGTATGTATGTATATGTATATGTACATATACATATGTGTATATATATTAATTATATATATGTGTGTGTATATTTTCATCATAAACTATGCAAATAAAAAAGTTTATAAATATTAAATATAAAATATAAAAAATAAAAAACAGTTTCTAATATCACAGCTCTCTCACATACAAACATGGTAAAATACATACACATACATACTTACACACACACACACATATATATATGTATATACCAGAGAACTGCAACGGGTAAGAAGTGCACGCTCATACTCGAATATTGATGTGAACCCGTTGTGATTTGTTCGTCTTTGCTTGTGATCTGTTTGTATAGAGACACTCGCTGATACTCGTTGAGTCAAACTGATCGGAAAACGAGTATAGAATCAATCGCTCATTCGATCATGATGCGAGTAACTCGTTTTTAAATGTGCGGGGCGGAGCGGGCAATGTGAGCGGGGAATGTGTCGGTCGACCCAAATGTGCGAGCAAAAAATATAAAGGTCTACACTGAAACAAATTATTGAGCCGCATCATAATTATATGAGAAAAACCAATTCTTTAAAATAATAAGGTCTTCAAACCTACTATTTTTTTCGCTCAGTGTACAAAAGGTCGCGGATCGCCGGCAGCGCGAGTTTTATGACGGCAATAAAAAAGGGTCAAAAATGCCTCGACGCGAGTCGTGTGTGCGACGTCACAGCGAAACCCACCCCCGAATTTCATACATTGCAATGTAAGCGTGAGCGCTGTCTGAGCGCTGGGCTGCCCGCTTTGATACTCGTTTTGGGTCGTTTTGATCGTTTTGATCGGTTTTGATCGTTTTGATCGTTTAGGATCGTTTGGTCGCGGACGCTTGTATGAATCGAAAGCGGCAGTCTGTCTTTGAGTTGTCTCTCTGTACAAAGCTTATTTTAATTAAATCTAAAATAAATAGTGTGACACGACTGAAACTTTTTTTCCTATTTTAATTAATTAAATAAAATATATAAATTTAATCTTAACTAATTAATTTTATAAAAATATTTAAACACTAAAATAAAATAATAAATATTTCATAACATTAATTTCGTGTCACACTATTTATTTTGGATTTAATTAAAATGTGCTTTGTACAAAGAGACAACTCAAAGACAGACTGCCGCTTTCGATTCATACAAGCGTCCGCGACTCAAACGATCCTAAACGGTCAAAACGATCAAAAACGATCAAAACGATCAAAACGACCCAAAACGAGTATCAAAGCGGCAGCCCAGCGCTCAGACAGCGCTCACGCTTACATTGCAATGTATGAAATTCGGGGGTGGGTTTCGCTGTGACGTCGCACACACGACTCGCGTCGAGGCATTTTTGACCCTTTTTTATTGCCGTCATAAAACTCGCGCTGCCGGCGAGCCGCGACCTTTTGTACACTGAGCGAAAAAAATAGTAGGTTTGAAGACCTTATTATTTTAAAGAATTGGTTTTTCTCATATAATTATGATGCGGCTCAATAATTTGTTTCAGTGTAGACCTTTATATTTTTTGCTCGCACATTTGGGTCGACCGACACATTCCCCGCTCACATTGCCCGCTCCGCCCCGCACATTTAAAAACGAGTTACTCGCATCATGATCGAATGAGCGATTGATTCTATACTCGTTTTCCGATCAGTTTGACTCAACGAGTATCAGCGGGTAACAAGTCGTACAGCCTACTCGATTTTTAGAACGGCGACTAGTGATTTGATTTGATTTGATTTTTGGCAACGGCGACCAATTCAACTCGAATCTACCCGTTGCAGCTCTCTGGTATATACATATTTATATACATATGATTAGTTCAATGAGTAAATACATATTTTTTTTTCTAATTTAATTTTTTGTTTAGTTTTAAGTTCAATTAAATTGTAATTTAAGCGTATCAAATTTGTTTGAAAAACACACACACAACACACACATAAACACACAAGATAAACATACACACACACACACACACATGAACGATATTACGCTAAACATAGAAACGACAAAAACATTTAGCGACTAAATAAATATAAGTGCATTTTTTTTGGCCTACATTTTAAGTAAACACAAAAAAAGATCAACAAGAAAGGAAAACGAGAAAATTAGTTGATAATATTTAAGTGGATATATAAAGTTATATATGCTATAAATATGTGTGTGTATATACGCATATGCTGCATATATAAATATTATATGTGTATATTTATATATATGTGCACATATATGTATAAATATATATATATATACTTAAAAATATATATTCATATACATATATATGAAATACGCTAATGTTTAAGCAAACTGGTTAATTCTTTTTTTTAATTATAAACTAAAATAATTGTAAAAAGTTCACAAAAATATGATCAGATGAATAATATATATATAAAAACAAAAAAACAACTTTTTCTTTTATTTCATAATAATAATTACTCACTAAAAGAGTGCTCGACGGAAGTTACCCTGTAGCTGCACAGCACATATTTGATTAACAGGACTTTTCACTTTTTTGTTAGCAACAACGTTTAAAAAATAAGCAAGAGTGATCGAATAGCAGCTACCCTGTATTGCCGCAACATTCGTTAATTTTTTTCTGTTTTAACTAACTTCATTTCCAGTTAAAATTAATCTTATTATTATTTTAATAATATAAATATATACTACTTTAATAATGCACTTAATATGCTTATGACTAAAGAGTATCAGAAGTAAAATTGTTGGACTATGTCCTGCACTAAAAGATTTAAACGCGAAAAAGAAATCCATAAGAAAATTAAGCAAAAATTCTTAAGTGAAAGTGAAACCTTTGAGAATTATACACCTACATATCACCATAGCAAAGGTTTTTGTCAATTTTCTGAAAATCAAACATTCACAATATTAAGTTTCAGATCCATTAAATCTAAATCAATGCTATTTTTATGTGGTTCCATTTATCATATCCTTAAAACATATTTAGTCGTTGATCTTTGACAATGATTTTCAAACTGTTCTTGTCGACTAGGAGCTATCCTTCAGGTCGATGTGTTTATAACTAGTTGGAGTGCTTAAAATAATTATTCTTTGATAATTCTGGTAATTAAGTTCATCAGACAGTGTGGCAGTAAAAAGACGAAATATTCAGAATTCTTTGATAAAATCTATCTCTATTTCTTAAGATTTAATAACATTTATTATTGCATTCTCAGCAAATATTCGGTTTTAGGGCATCTATTCAATTCTTGAGCTTGAATCAAATATTCTGAATATTCGGAATTTCACTCAAATTTGTATGAAATTTAAGTGTAATTCAAGCGAAAGCGATTTCTGTGGCACCCCCGATTGTTTTTTTTTTTTTTTTACTTTTAATTTCTCTTTAATTAACAATTCATCCAAGTTCATTCTTATAAAATACATACTAAAATCAAGAATTTAGAACCCTTTTTCTGTGTCGCAATTATACTTTTATCATCCGAGTTGCTGATCAATTAAATAATTTGAATGAACTCCAGGTCAACTGTTCAGCATTATTTGCTTGACTCTCCTGGGTATCAGAGTATTTAACTTAAGCCTAATATAACCAGGTCAACAGATGCTGTCCATAAAGAAACAGTAAGTGCCGTCAGTATGTGCACACATGTGTGTATCTCTCGCACATAAAGCTATTCGTGGGCACGCGTCGTCTTGTGCCTTCTCTTTTGGGGTCTCTCTTTGTGTGTAGATCGCAGAATTGCCGCTTCTTCCCTGCTTCCCTTCTTCCCTTTCGGTGGCGATCATTCGGCGACTCCTGGTCAAGAACTTGGGGCGAGGCGCATCGTCAGCGAGTCCGGCGGCCATCATCATCATAAACCATTAATTCAGCTCATAAAGAGTCGCAGTTTCTGTTTCTGTTTCTGTCTCCATTTCAGTCGCAGTCGCAGTCGCAGTTGCCACGCCTCGCAGCGCATATTTGTTGTGGGCTTATTTTTTATTTCAATTTTTTCTTTTTTATATGTATTTCTATCTTTTTGCAGCTTCCTTTAATGAAGCTGGTCACAGTGGTTTCTGTGCGAATTTAATCTCCGGCTGTGGCCTGTGTGCATTGTCTTGATGTACAACAAAAATTCCTTTGCCTTTCCTGTGTGTGTGTGTGTGTGTGTGTGTGTGTGTGTGTGTGTGTGTGTGCTTTCATCTTTCTATTAGTTATGATAATGAAATATGTGAAATTCATTTGCCATTTGCGGCTAATTGTCGCCGTTGTGGCACGCGCCACGCAAAGCGGCAAACGGCGAACGGCAATCGGCAATGCGAATCTATTAACGTGTATCTCGCAGATACAATTTGACGCTCGTGCCTTTTTTTTTTTATTATCTAGCACGCGCCCACGTCAAGGGGCAAGCCAAGGCGAGGCAACAGAACAGAAGACAAGACGTGGCAAGCTAACTGTGGCAGCCAATCCATCAATGGGCGCGTGTTGCTTATAGAATTACCAACTAATTCGGTATTTATGAGGCTTCGTCGTCGAGTGCATTGCGGCCTGGGGACGCAACTGGAAGTGGAAATGGAACTGAATCTGCCACAGCTACTGCCTTTTCCACTGCCACTGCTACTGCTGGTGTTGCTGGTGATGAAACTGGGCCCCCGGACTCTTGAGGAATAGGAAGCCTGCAAATTGAGATGCTCGACGTTTTGAAAATGTTTTTAATCTGCAACGAGGCGACGACTTCGACTTCGTTGTGCCTTTTTAGCGGCATCTAGGATCACCCCCAAAATAGAAAAGGCACAACAACAATTGGAAGACGGATGCAGCCATTAAAGCAGCCGAAAACCAGACACAAACCAATTCCCAGTCACACGCCCAGCTCATTATTTTGATTTTGTCGTTGTCGTATCTTGTGGGCGTCGCTCTTCGAGTATTATCAGATTTGGGGCATACGGATTGAAGTTTGCTGCTCAAATTGGCCCGTGGAATGAAACCAAAACAAACCAAAGCAAATTATTTGTTAGGGTATAAACATATCAATTTATTTAACAATTGTGATAGAAGCAGTTACAGCATGGAAAATAATTAAAATATTTGACTGACAAATTTGATTTCTTCTTTCAACAAGTATCTGAACTATGATCAGTGATGATCTGTGAGATGAATCAAGATAATTATATACAAAGACATCCTATGATCAACTATTTTCTACGTTGTTTATTTGCGATGAATTTTAAAATTTTATATTGTAAGATAAACATCAAAGATTACAAATCAATAACTTTTTCTCAGTTTTTAAAAAATATGAAAATTCGGCAAGTATGTTATATTCCAGCTGTACGTTGAACTTTTCTAATAACAACAATATAACAACTAACAACTTTTGTGCGACTTCACGGTGCCGAATAGGCAGAAAAACATTTGGAAGTAGTCGCCGCTCCCGGAGCCACTGCGTGCCCACCACTGATTAAATTATTAAAATAATAATGTAAAATAAACTTCATTGAAATTTATTCTTGGTTTTAGCTATGAGATTTGTATTTTTATTGCGTAAAAAAATAGCTAAATTACAACTATTAAACTATTTTTACTTTCGATTAACACATATAAAGACTAAACTATGAAAAATGAATAAATTGAAATATTTTATTACATGTCAATTATTGAAAATGTAAATTAAAAATATTAAAAAGATAGAGTATTTAGATTTCAGCAATGTGTGATTTATATTTATTTATTTGTTTACCCTTGCTGTGGCTGTTGTTGTAGTTGTTGTTGTTGTTGCTGGTGGTTGCCGCTTAGCGATTTGACTGACGACACGTGCGAGTGTGGCTCCTGTTCTGCCCCGCCCCGCACTGTTTTACCCCGGCCCGCCCCTCACCACCGCGCAGCATTCCGCTCAGCCCGTTTCGGTTTTCATCATTCACGCTGGGCTGCCTTTTTGCCATTTTATTTATCAACTTAATTTTTGGCTTCTGCTAATGGACGCCGCTGCACTTTGCTGATAATGTGCGGCGTGTGTGTTTATTATGATTTCTAGCACGTAACTCCCTCCGATTCCCCCAGTCCTCGACCCGCCTCCAACCCCTTAGTAGCCACTTTGATGTTGCCCGCCGTTCAATTTAGTTCCATTCACTTCAGTTAAAGGGCTGCCAAAAAAACAAAAAAAAGTGTAGAGTCTCAATTTATGCCAAACATAAAACTCGAATATCAAATCCACTTGTCAGTCCGACTTTTCGTGTCGATGGTGAAATTTGTGCACGTTTGTCTAATTGATTAATTGTCACTTTGCTGCCATTGTTCAGGCCATTGGAAATTTACTAAAAAAAAAGAGAAATAAACAAAATATAAAATTGAGAATTATTCTTATTATCTGGTTCTTTGTCGCTGGATCTTTGTTTCGGTTTGTCATTCAGCCTGATAAATTTGACACAGGCCTTAATGCCAAGGAGCAACCTGAGGTCAAAGTCTTACAAGCTTCTGCTGAAAAGAACATCATAATAGATCAAAATGTATATAGATATGTAGATAGAAAAGCTGGCAAGTTATCAATTAGCAATCGATACAATTGAAAAGTCTTTTCCATCAAGTCTAAAATATACAAAATTTGATAGATGTTATCTTAATTCAAGCCAAGAAGTTAAAAATGGAAAATTTATACCCTTGAAATGACCAAGTTATCAAAAACTTGACGCATTTATTAGTAAAACTTTAAAGAAAAGAAAATCGTTTAAAATGTGATTGTGATGTTAGAGTTGTGATTTTAGATTGTTATAGGTTTTATACTAAGATCTGGCTGATAAAGTTGCTCAGCAACAAATAAACTGAAAACGGAAGAAAAAATCAACAAAAGTTTCTCATAATTTTATATATTTTTGTTGGTTTTTTTCTTATTTTGGGTGATTCCAGTCTGCAAAGTCGCCTAACAAAAGGCTCAGCTTAATTTGATTAATTAGTATAAAAAATGTTTTGAAAAATGCCCATAAAAATCTATGTGTGTGTGTGTTGTGTGTTGTGAGTGTGTTGTGTGTGTGAGCTGAGACCACAAAATGTAGCATTAAATTTTTGGAATGTGCTACTTGTATTGAAAAATGGCCACGACAAAGGCGAATCGTTAACGAAATTCGCGTAAATAATAAAATATTATATCTACATGCATACATACAATGCGATAAGTATGCATATAAAGCGTGAGATTTAAGTTGAAATATTTATTCGATGCGACGCCGACGTTTTCGGGGACTGCTCTGCTATTTTTGACATCAACAGCAGCAACAGCAACAGCAGCAACAACAACAACAACAACAGCAACAGCTGACAGTCAGGCATTATTGTTTTTTAAATACATATTTAAATGACTCGTCGATAAATGCGATAAATAATGCAGTTTTTTTTTGTAGCTGCTGCTCTTTTTGTTGATTTTCATTTTTATTTATTTTGTTTTTGTTTTTATTTGAATCTGGCAACTCAACGTCGCCGTCGCCGTCGCCGTCGTCGTCGTCGCTGGCATTGCATAAATTTCAGTTTTTAACACACGCACAACAAAGAAAATGAGCTGACAAGCCGACAGCAACAACAACAGCAACAACAACAGCATCCACAAGCGAGTGCACGAAAACTGTTCCTAGTATTGCAATCCACATGGCTTCCATGCGTTCCACATTCGTGTAAGCGCGCTAAATGCTTCTCTTTCGCCCCGTCGTCGCCATCTCGCTCGCACGGCCATGGGGCGTTGCCAATCACGACGTCGGCGTCGCGCGACGTCGACGCAACCGTTAAATTGTCGCCATTGCAGTTGTTGTTGCGCTCTGCTGAGCGTGCGTGCGAGCGAGACAAGCATATGAGCCAGTGTCCAATACATATATAGCCTTTGCGTTGCTTACATTAACGTTGTGTGCCCTGTACCTGCCCCTGCCCCTTGCCCCTGCCCCTTGCCCCTGCCCCTTGCCGTTACTCGGCTGATCCACCCCACTTCCCCCCCTGGGCTAACGAGAACCACCTTCAACGTTTCGCCTCGCACTTCAAAGTCACAAATTTGCTTCTTCAATTTTGTTGTTGTTGTTGGGGTGGGGGCAGTCCCAAACCAAGGATATTTCACTTCTTCGTCTTTTTGTATTTTCTTTTTACTTTACTTTTTTTCTTTCGTTTTCGTTTGCGTGCTTTTTCACTCGCTCCCTCTGCTTATTTCCAAGCAATTTTCTTTCCATTTCTCTTCTTTTTTTCGTGTTATTTCTTTTCTCTCGTTTTTGTCTTTTTTCTTTTCTTTTTTGGTTTTCTTCATTTGCTGGCAATTTTTCTTTTCATTTACCCAAGCAGGCAACGCCAATCAAGCCCCAGTGCCACCCAACCCGAACCCAAACCCGAGCACGAACACGAACACCACCCGAGCCATGGGATGGTGCAGAATCGTCTCGTACATAGTCAACCCGTGCCCAACCCTCCAGTTCCAGTTCCAGCCATAGCCCAAATATTATACATAAAACTCGCAGCGAGTTCTCGACTCAACGGCAGCTCGGGGTGGGGTTTGTTAGGGGGTTAGGGTCGAGGGACGTTGTTCCATGGCCAGCCAGGAGATAACGAACTAACTAACTAACAAGCATTGATATCAATGCTGTCGGAATCACAGCTCTGGCTGCCAGACTCCGTTCTCTATCTCTATCTATAAGCACGCGCGTCTACATATCCCTATCTGTATTTGTATCTGTATTTGTATCTCTATCTGTATCTGTGTCTGTATCTGTATGTGTGTGCGTGTGTTTAACTGCATCTGTAATAGCATCTGCATCTGCATCTGGATTTATACGAGTTACAGTAACCAGGGATACCCTTTTGGACCATACGAGCACAATGTTGTCTGGTTCCGTTTGCAATTCCAAGCTATTCATTCACGCTGATTCCATTGCAATTGCAATTGCATTCATGCACACGATTATGCCGCAATCCTCAGCACAACAGACTCCCAAAATCATTTATTTTCATTCACAATTAATTGGCATTCAATTTTCGAATACGAAATGTTTAACTATCAGTCTATGGATCTTTGTTAAAATATGAATAGCATATAAATATGTGTGTATATGTTATAAATGTAGTTCGAGCAATTATAATGAATTATTTAGTTAGTTGAAATGTCATCTCATGAGTCTTGTAAAACCACATCTGTGTACTATATATTTACTGACTCTGCAAGAGCTGAGCTCATACATTTTCTCATAGGAGAGAGATTTAACTTTAAGCTAGTTTTATGAAGTTATCTAGGTCTTTAGTTTCTAAATCAATTTATTTAATTTGATACTTAAAATATCTAACCGAATTTTAAATTAAATTCTGTAAAGTCATATTATAGAAGATTGTGATGCTATAACAATTATATAATAGTCTGTTTTTCAATGACATGGAGAATACAAAGGTGTATATTGTGTTTTTATCTATTCTTTCAGGAATACTTAAATATATTTAAAATTGTATAAATATGTCAACAGAAAGATCTATTAAATATTATCAATTTAATATAATTTCACTGAAAGGTGAGAGATATGTTAAGAAATGTATGTATGTTTTAAGCTTTTTGTTTCTTTAAGAATCAATATATATTAATAAAGTAAAGTAAATATAGTAAAATTTAATTGGTATTTAAAATTTAATTTTTATTAAGGTATTTCTTGTATTTTAAATTTTTTCTTACATAAGTACCTAAATATATATACAATTTTATAAATATGTCAGCAGAAAAATCTATAAAAGATTGTTAACTTAATTTAATTTCACTGAAAGGTAAGAGTTAAATTAAGAAATAAATCTTTTAAATTTATAGTTTATTAAAGAATCAAATAATATTAATAAGGTCATTTGTACACTTGGTCAAAAAATATTTAAAAACCATGTAATTAACTTTGTTAAATGAATTTGTATTTCTATGATCTTGAGTTAATTGCAATGTCATTATTCAAAATGATTTCGAGTTGAGTTAAGCGAAAATGTCATCCGAAGTCTGTTGCGAAATTGCAAACAGGTTGGATTTAGTAAGGCCTAGATTCAAGTCCAAGCTACTTATGAGTATATATGTATGTATGTATGTTGTATATTTATTTTCATACATTTAGATATCCGTAAAATCGTTGTAAACAAGCTAAAATGTGTTGTCAGTTATCCAAAGATGACACAAAAGTCAACAAAAATATGATGCGAATTTATTTGTTTTTGTTTATTATTATTAATAATCTGCTGCTAAACTGTAGTTGTTTATTATTATTGTCATTCGTGTTGCTTTTGTTGATTTAATTTTTGTAATTTACTGATTAAAGCAACAGGGCGAGGCACCTGGACAACTCCGAGAAACTGTCCCCGATGGCTACCTGTAATTATAAGTAGTTGTCGTTGTTGTTCTTACTGTTGTTATTGTTGTTGTTTTGTTTGCTTTTAAGCATTAACATTTTGAGTTTTCAATTCATTTGACTTTTCATTGCAAATGCCAGGGTATTATCCACACGCTTTTAAATTAATTAAATGCAGAAGAGGGCAGCCGGAGGCGAATCAACACAGAGCATACAACAACAACAACAAAAAAAGGAAAACGGAAAGTAGAATATAAAAAAGTAAAGTACAGAGAATGAAGCTAAAATGTGTGACTGTGACTGTGTGTGTGTGTGTCGAATGGAAACCAAGCCTGGTAGTCAAGCAGTCGCAGCTATAATCAGGCGACGACATCGACGAGTTGAGTTGAGTTGAGTTGAGAGATCAGCCCGCCCGCGGGGGTAGTTTAAAATCCAGTCAGTAACCAAACAGGCAACAACCAACAACCAGCAAACAGTCCACAATTGGCCCACAACCCACAACCCAAAACTTAAATGAGCATTTTTCGTGCATGTCGATAATGACGTTGATAATGTTGTGCACATCCTGATGGGCTAATGACCAGTTCCCCATCCCCATCTCTCTCTGACTCTGACTCCTTCCTTAACTGTGTGTGTTATGCTAATTGGCATATGCTCAATTAGGCGCTGCGGCAACCCAGGGCAACAGAGCGGTCCAAACAGATTCCAGATTCCAGGTTTGCCGGCTGATTAGATCGGGGTAACTAATTCAAGAGGTGAGTTGAGGTGTATTCATTGCGCAAACTTTGGATTGTGCCGTTTGTTGCTCGCTCGTCGTTGCTAGGCACTGGCATTACTCGAACATTCATCGCGGAGAGACAAAGGCGAAGAAAGCAACTGGAAACTGAATTACATAGCTTTGAATTTAAGCCCAGGTACCGCCTGGAGTGAGTTCGAGGCCAAGACTACATACAGTTGGAGGTTGGGGGAATTTGTTCAAACAGGATGATTCCATGCAAATCATCATAATTGCATCGAAACGACACATATGCCAGCATTTTTCAAGATCAAGGCTGTTGATACTTCTGTGTCTAATTGACAGCTTAAGCACTTATCGATAAATAGTATATCGAATTAAAGCTGGCCAAAAGATAAGAACTTATGATAGATGTCCTTAAATTTTACTCGACTTAAATTTTTAACTCTTAATCGAGTTAATTAAATAAATTTTTCAGCGTTGTTCATTTGCAGAATTTAGTTCAGCTATTTAATTAATATTTAGTTAATTTTGAATTTTTCAAAAAATTTAGAGCAGGAAAAGTTAAGTTGCTTAAAAATTAATAATTTAAGACAAAAAATTTTTAAAATTAAATTAACTAAATTTAATTGAAAGTATATTAAATTTGGAGGGAAACCATCATAAAAAAGACATTTCGCTTGAATAGTTATCTGAAAGTTTGAAGATTGTCACAACATTGACCTTAGCAACCTTATAACTCAAAACTTTTGCTCATTTTGCCATGATTTTTTACTAGAAAAGAGTACCGTCTCAGAATCTAGTTTAAAGTACTGTTTTATGACATAAAAAGCTAAATTGCCAGTTCAAACTTGGGATTTTAAATTTTGAAATGCATCAAATAAGAAATATATTTGAACGATAGTAACTAGATTTTAATGCATTTGTGTTTAGTCTTAGCTAAAAACTAAATTTTAAAAACATTTTACAATTTTGAAAATTATTATAAACAAACCTCCACAGAATCAAGTCTTCAATCATTTTTTGTTTTACTAATTATAAAATCAGATGTTTTTTAAAGTTGAAACTTTAGACAAAATTTTAAAATCGGTTACACCCCTTCTCCTCATTTATCGATTGCTGCATGCAAAGCGATTGTAATGAGACCCAAACCAATTCGCCATTTTGTAAGACAAAATGAGAGAGAGAGAGAGAAGAAAGAAGAGCTAGAGGGAGAGAAATAGTTTATTGGCATATTAAATTACCAGATATTGCCTAATTGAAATGTTTGCCCCATTTTGTTGGCCTTTTTATGACGCGTTTCGTATTCAAAAAAAAAAAAGAAAAAGGAAAAAATATAAAGATCTCTTATCGCGCCCAAGTGAGAAATGTCAATGGCAATATGGTTTGGGTTTGCCTCCATATCGATAAACAATGGCAATGGCCAAATGCACGACTCGTACACCTATTAAACGACTGGCATAACCCTGCCTCTGCCTCTGCCTCGACTATCATCCATAGCGATCGTGTCGCCATCAGGCAGCACACAAAACTCAAAACTCAAAACACAAAACAACACAACAAACACAACACACAAAACATTTAAACAATGGGCACTGGGCAGATGAGTTGAGTGCATTTTTGAAAGCCGATCGTTTGATTGACAGCCAGGCAAAGGGCCCTGTCAGTCCGTCAGTCCGTCAGTCAGTCAGTCAGTCCGTCAGTTCGGCAACGGAGGCGCAAAAGAAATTGGAACTATCAGCACAAGGCAGGCAGCAAGGCAATCGCATAAGCTAAAGACAGATCAGTTTATCCCGCCAGCAAAACTTTGTGATCGAGGTGTTGATTGTCAGAGAATTGAAAATTGATCGAATAAAGAAAACAGAAAAACGACAAGAACAGATATATGTACGTATGTCTGCCCCTAAAAGAAGAGAAAGAGAGAGGGAGCTGGCTAATCAAGTAGCTGCTTTCTATTGTTCTCGCCTGATCCATTAGGGATCTCACTGAAAAAGGGTAATTTGATTGTGAGTGATCGAACTATTAACACCAACACTTGCTGGACATCTAACAGAAGCTTCAGATATCTCAAGATCAATCGAATTTGAGATCGAAGACGGTTTTAGGGCTTCGAAGGACAACGTTGTCTCCCAGATATGAAATTGCATTATAAAGTTCTTTATTTTTAGACCGAATTACTTTTAAATCATATTTGAAAAGTAAGCTTGACTTTATTATTTTCAATCATTTTCAATTACTAATGGACTTGCACTTGCAATAATATTTAACATAATGGACTCATAGTTTATCCTTTACTCAAAATACAATTTTAGCTAACAATTTTGTAAGCTAATTGTTTTAAATAAGTAAGAATAAAGATAATATTTTTAAAAACATCCTTCCAAAAATTGCCTACAATATAAAACAAAAAGTATATTAACTCTTTTATAATCGAGAAAAATATATAAATATTTTTTATTTTATAAACACTGATACACAAAGTACAATTAATTAAATTTTCTTTCCCATTACTATTAAACTATAATTAAATTTATTTTTTCATTAAATAATAATAATACTTTTAAATCTATAATTATTTTTAGTTCTTTAAATTTAAATAGAAAAAATAACTATAAATCAATACACATTAATATAATCTAAGATAGAGCTTCAAATTTTACATTAATTTCTATACATTTGACGGCAAGATATTGAATAGATATCAAACACCTTATTGAGGCGTTGAATTAATAGGGCCTTAGAATGAAGTTAAATGTCAAATTATTTACCTATATTTGGCAAATAGTTTTAATTAAAATCAGTTTGACATTTCGTTTTAATTTTATATTTTCGCATAAATGAATGTCACATAATTAAAAAAATCCGTTGATTTATTTAAAAAAATAATATTTTCCATTGAGAATTTATTTAAAATACTTTGTCATAAAAACGTATAAATCAAACAACTTTTTTTTATTGAAACTTTAAGTTGTCTTGAGTGTATTGAGATAGTGAAAAGAGTATTAAAATGTGGGTTTGACTGAGTACCATTAAGACACTCTTTACAAATTGTTGGTGGCTTGTGGAGATTAATTTGTTAATTAATATTAAAATGCTGCTAAAGTGTTTTGTTAATTTGAAGTGTGCGCTTAATTATGAGAAAGTTGACTTGGGCCAATATCCAGTTAGCGGCAAGCCGCCATTTTGTTTGTCTTTCCCGCCTGATTGCCTGATTCTGATTCTGGAGACGATCCCCAGCGAACTAAGCGTCCAATTAGCTGTCGTAGTTGTGGCCAGTTCTCTGTCTTTTTGCCATCGCAGTCTTGGCCAGTTTGAGTTTGAGTTGAAGTTACAGTTGCAGTTGCAACATGGCAACTTGGCAAAAACAAAACAAAAAAAAAGTGAAGCACTTGCAGCTTTAACACTTGGCATGCAATGCGGTCGTTGGGGCCACGGGTATCTGGTGACAACGAGGCATGTTCAACAGATACAGATACAAATACTGCGCCATAGATACAGATGGATAGATAGTCGGGCATGCATGCACAGTGGTGGAACAAATAATAGAATCGACAGACGTTTTGACATTTTCAATTAATTATTTAGTATTTTGACAAAAATGCTGCCCGTCGTTTTGTTTAATTATGTAACTAAAAAAATTATAAATAAAAATTTATTTAAAATGTAATTTTGTTATTTTTCATAAAAACAAAAATCATTTTTCCACAGCAATTTTAAAAATGAAAAAAAAATAATGTTTGTTTCTATTATTTTTGACATCATCGTATGTAAGTACGTTTGGTTGGTTGGTTGGTTGGTATGGATGCCAGATGCCAAAAGGGGATGGGGATGGGGATGGTTGGGGTGCCTTGTAATAATGTTGGTGTAACTACGGCCAAGAAAAACGCCAACATAAGCGGCCAAGGTATTATTTTTAAGCTCTTCCTCTCATTGTCTGCCCTCCCAGACGCAAACCAAGTCCAAGTCGAAGACGACGACGACGAAGATGTTGACGTTGACGTTGGTTGGTTGGTTGGTTGGGGTTTTGTTGGGGTTTTGTTGGGTTGTTGCCAGAGATCGAACTAAATAAATGTGTATTTACTTGTATTTTATTGTATGTACCCGTACTCGCATTGGATCTGGGTGGGTGCAATGTAATTCAACACTCAACTGGAAGTGAATTAAAAAAATAAAGAGAAAAAGAAAAACAAAACTACAAAAAAGTAATACGAATGCGACTCAAGTAAGCAGCAACAAAAGACCAAAAGAGAAACAAAAAAATATATATGTATGTATATGTATCGTAAACAAAAAATGAAAATAAAAGAAATATGTCAATGAATTCCAAATGCCTGACGACGACTTAGTGTGGTCCAGAGAGTCAGAGTCAGAGTCCGGACTTGGGACAGACTGGACAGACTGGACAGACACTGGACAACACAGCGATGGCGTTGTGGCAACGTGCAACGTGGGACGCCATTGCCGTCAGCGTCACATTGATGGACAGAGCTTAAGTTTTGCCTGGCTCTGTTTCTGCCTCTATCACTGGGTCTGGGTCTGGAACTGAGACTGAGACTGAGACCGAAGACTGGAGACTGGGCCTGGCCATGTCTCCGACTCCAACTCCATCTCGTGTTGTTGTTACTTGAGTTTTGATGAGGAAAAATGTGTGCTCTAATTGACAGTTTTTAGATTTTAATCTTTGGCGCAGCAAAAGGTAGAGGGGTATTCCCCCCTCTCCATCTGCCCTACCTTTTCCCTCTGCCACCGTTGAATTTGACTCCT
This sequence comes from Drosophila recens, assembly GCA_037043495.1. Lineage (NCBI taxonomy): Eukaryota > Metazoa > Arthropoda > Insecta > Diptera > Drosophilidae > Drosophila > Drosophila recens. The sequence continues at coordinate 1,620 of JBAMBJ010002755.1, read as the reverse complement.
CTTAATGCATTTTCAGCGTTTTGAACGCCCATGCGTATTTTTTATACAGCAGCAGTTCCAATTCCAATTCCATTCCAGCTCCAATAGCTAACAGCTTATGGCCACCAACAATGACAGAGTGACTGTGTGTGTGTGAGTGTATTCATACTCGCTTATTCATTCATGCATCGCATATGCTCTTTGTCAATTAAGCAATCAGCAGGAAGTTTGCCGCGCACTTTGCCTTATCATTCAGACAGGGCCAGAGCTTGCGAGAGATCTGAGTGAACTGAGACGGACTCCATCAACATCAACATGACCCGCTCCCTCCCTAAATGCTCCTCCTATCCTCTTCCTCCTCCTGTTGGGCACCAAATCACATCATCAAAAGCCGACTCAAAGAACGATCCGGACGCCCGTTTCGACTTTGACACTTGACGTTGTCGTTGTCGTCGGGCGATTTTCATTTTCGCAGCCTTTTTCGTTGTTGTTCCCCCCTTCATATTTTGTTTGTTGTTGCATCGCAAAGAATCAAAAACGAAAAAAATGTGAATAAAATAAAACTGAAACGCAACGAAATGAAATGAAAAGAATGTTGAGCCGCATATTAAATACCACCGCCTGAGCTCAAGTGTCAACAGAGTCAGCGAGCGGTACAAAAAACTCTATACATACTCAATATGTACATATGTATGTACATATATATGTATAGTATATGGGGAGGGCGTTACGGGTGCAATAAAGCAGCAGCAGCAAGAGCCGTACTCAGACTCAAACTCAAACTCAAACTCAGACCCGTAAACGGCGACCACCCGCAGCGTAATTGAATATTTGGAGTGTTAAAACCGCACCCGATTTTTGTGTGTATGTATGTGTGCGTGTGTGTGTATCTGTGTGTTTGTGTGTGTGCCTGTGTTTAAGGACATTCGAGTCACACATCGCACAATGGTGGCAAATTAGCCAAAACGTGGCACATCAAATTAGCCAAAAAATGTGATAACAACAACTATAGGGACTTTCATATTTTCATATGTATAGTACATATTTAATTGAGTATTATTAAAAGAAAAAAAATAATAATGTTTATACAAATTACATCTCAAAAATATTTATTTTATTTTACTGTAAAGCACCGACAGTATAGTATAAGTATAAAATATAACAATTCAATTGCAATTCCCTTCTCAAATTTTCAACAACAAAAATTTAGATACTAATAATAAATATTGAAAACATAACATAGATGCAAAAAAAATCTTCTTATTAATGTATATTAAATAACAAGCAATTATCACATAATTTAATACATCGAATTCTGAATTAAATCCATTCATGTATGTATGTACATTAGAGTGGGTCAATTTGTATGGACCAAAAAAAATGCACCAAGCGGTTGTCAAAATCGTAATCTACGACGAATTCTAAGAATATTTGCCCAAGAAACCATAGGTCTAAAATCATTTTCGAGCTTCCGATTTTTAGCGAGAAACTTTTGTATCTTTTTGTCACTTTAAATACGCATAGATACCTAAGCGAGTGCATAAAAAATAATTTGTTTCATTTAATATTTTTTCAAGAAAATTATAAATTTTTAAAAATGTAACAATAAAATAAAAAAATTTAATTTTATTTTTAAAATTA